>CM076573.1:918574256-918717717 GCA_034641835.2 Pinus albicaulis | reverse complement strand
AATAATCCGTCTTGCGGACAAGACCGATCTCTCTAGTACTAAAAGTAACTAGCAACAAACAGCCAATTATACTAATCTCTCTCTAAGCATACAAGATTCATAAAAATTCTATATAGGTGTAAGGCCTACCTTATGTTCAGTGCTTGCTTGATCTCATTGAAGTCCCTCGTGCACTGAAAGAATGTTCTTCAATAAATCTGCAGTCACAAACAAGAAAAAATATTACACAACACCTGTATAGACATTATTATAAACCATACTCATCATAATGATCAAGGAATTTATGAAATAAACCATAAATAGACAGTTTAATGAGAGAAATGAGTATATTTGTATTAACTTCAAATGAAAGAAAACCTTTACAACCTGTGCCTTGATGTCGTGCAGGTCCTCCTGGGGTCCGAAGCAGGAATCTCTTCTAATTTGACAAGCATTGCACTCTTTCAACCAAAACCAAGAGAGGTAAGTGATTTAACCTCACAGAAAGTCTTAGTTAACTGAGTCTGAATCTCAACAACATTTAACCTCAAATATCTTAAAGCTTGAACTCCCCTTGAGGCTACCCATGGCCTCTTTTTATAGTGGAAAAGAGGAGGTTTTCTGTTCCAAATATGAAGGGATAGAATCCTCCTTCAAAGGGATTAGCTCCTTACATCAAGGGGTTAGCTCCATCAAGTAAGGGATGCATGAACCTTCTCAAAGCGTATCCATTCCCGAAAATTCCCATCTAGAATCTTCTAGAATTCATCTGAAATCAACTTTTTATCTTTACTTTCTCGCCTCTTTGAGTTTTACAGAGGTCCGCACCCATAACACGAAAAACGTGTGGTTTGGTACCGCAGGAGAGTTGAACTTTAGGTGCGGGACCGCAAGCAATGAATAGAGAAAGTGTGATACCAATGTTTAAGGGATTTTTAAGAACTTTTCTTTGATTTTAAAAGCTTGACATGAGGAACTGATATGTTAGACTTGCAAAAGGAGGAAGTATGAGTAATAATGAGCTCATACTCATAGCAAAAATGTCAGGATGACAGTTTTTAGTGTAACAAATTGCCCCCTAAAGTGCAAAGTTTGGAATAGATGAAGCTGAAGTCTATCATATATGAAGAGTGTAGTACTTTATCATTTCAAAGATCATCCTGTGGACACCCCAGTCGGAACCTGTAAAAACATTCAATGCAAAATATATACATATATATGTCATCATTGAGGTAGGCATTCCCATACTCAGATTAAAACTAACTAGAAACTAACTCAAATCGTTCTGATACAGGAATGATTTTAATATTACATCAATAGTGTAGACACAGCATGGGTGCAGCCATCTGTAATGAATAGTCTACTGTATAATAATAAAATTCCTCGAAGCTTGGATGGTGGAAACTAGATCCAGGGTCTTGATTTCCGCATCTCGAACTAGTACGATTCTATCCATGTGAATAAATGTGTTGAAGTCGAACATGGTAGAAACCACTTGATTACCAGTCAATGATGTGAACTGTTAACAAGTGTGAGAGAAACCACCAGTAATGTTAATGGCTCTCAAAGTACTCAGTACAATCCATGAAATGTGAATGAATGAGCTGAAGTCGAACATGTCACGGAATCATTCGATCGAAGGTCAATGATGCAACCTATCATCGAAGGCGAGAAACCTGCCATTGAGGCATGCAGATTTCAAGGTACTGATGATTTCTGGATCAACTTCCTAGATAATGTGCTGATGTCGATAGAAAGTGATCTGTTGTAGGCAAGCCCACAACACGAAATCATAGATCAAGTTTTGAAAATATATTGGCAAGGACTGACTCAGGGATGGTCAAAAATGGATGACAGATATTTTGCAGATGAATGGTTTATTTGAACTGTCCTCTTGAACACATAACGACACTGCAGATGGCTTGGTAACAATTGACCCAAAGCTAATACCCAGAAACCGGCTAAAGACTTTCAATATGGTTTGATTAACTGTTAGGCAAAGGATTTCCCAACCCAGGTGAATAAAAGTGTCGTGTTCAAGAGTGGTTGACTGGGTTTTTGAAAAATTTAAAATACAACAAACATGCCCATTTTTCTCTTTTTCCCCCACCATTTCTGGCAAGTACCTCTTTATTTTTGACAAGCTTGAGGAGGATAACATTTGCTTGATTATAAGCTCATCCTTCGGATGAGTCCAACTTAGTTTAAAATTCGAACCCTAAGAAGGAGTGGTTCGTTCTTGTTTGAAATTGAACAGGTCCTTTACTGTTAAGTTTTAATGAGTCTAGTATAGGAGAAACTCGGTGTTTTTCAATTTTAGGGAGTTAGAAGAAAAAACTTAAGAAAACTCCATGGGTGTACTTTTTCGTAAATTTAGTCTCTCGGGCCCGAAAAAGGATAAAATAATGCGGGAGAGAACTCTATTGACCGTAATTAGTCAACGTATACCTTTTTTGTAAATAGTCCATTTCAGTCCGTAAAAGGGGTAAAATTATACTGAAGGGACGACTGTTCATTTACTTTAACGAGTTCGAATAGTCAAGTACTCGGCAATATTTTCATGTTTAGAGAGTCTGAAAAGGGCTTAAAAGAGGACTCAAGATTTCACTTTTTCAGTAAGTTTTAATGAGTTCGAAAAAGGGATAAAAATGTACTCCTACGGCCGACTTTCAATTTAATTTACGAGCAGGAAAAGACGGAAAGAACTCGGCATTTTTATATGTTTTACGAGAATGAAAAATAGCAAAATGATCTCGGGATTTTCATGAGTTTAGCGAGTCTTGAAAATAACCAAAATTGACTCCAATGTTTCGCTTTTTCGTAAAAAAAAAAATTTAAAAGAGTCCGAAAAAGTGATAAAAGTATGCTCTTTGTTGAAAAATGATCAGCTTTCCTGAAAAATCCAGTTTCTGCACAAAAACTTGAAACATTACACATACATGTTTAAGATAAGTAAAAATGCTTTCAAAAATACCCTTTTTAAAGTGAAAAATAAATAAATTAAAAATTCATCCATTCGAAAAAACTTATAAAAAGGACTTTTTCAATTTCATTTTTACCGTTCAGTTCGAGAGTGAAAAGTAAAAAGCTTTTGGGTAAGAAAGTTCCTGTGAAGATTCTGGAAAATTTGTCCGTTGAAATCGAGAATCATCAGTCCCAGGTAATCCAAGACCTCATAATCTTGTTTTTCATCCGTTTCAAATTTGTTTTTAGGCTTTAGTTTGTACTTTTAGGGAAAAAAAAATGGTTTAAAAGTTCGCCCGCGGGGTTTGCAGGTGCAACACACATTACCTGCAGACCCCGACTTTTTTCTACAAAGAAAAGTCGTGGGTTCCGCACCCGGCACACAGTACGCATGTGTATCTACGCATTGTTTACAAAGCGTAGGTGCGGTACCTGCGCGGTTGAATTTAAAACACTCATTTCTCATTTGTTTCCCAAAAAATTTCAAATAAGATTGTTCTAACTTGCCTTTTTATGCATTGTAGGATTGACAAGATGTTGATTTGGAGAGAACGTGAGCACGAGGAAGTGGATGAAGCCGCAATACTCCATTTTCCCACACAATAGGCATTAAGAGCATGTGGCTTGTACAAATTTTGGGCCATCTCAGGCATGAGGGCACAAGTAGAACTCCTGACATGGTTGGTGAACAGATGGAATGTGCAGGACCAGTGCTTCTTTATTGGTGGCCACCGGCTCGAAATTGAGCTGGAGGATATATATTTCTTGACCGGTTTGTCCAAGAGGGGCGAACAAGTTTCTTTGTTTGGGACTAGGCCAGGTGGCTAGTCTGTCGCTAGTCTCCAACTAGAATTCTGCAATGACCAGGCAAATCCTCGGGACAAACGGATTGATATAAAACACATCATCCATCCTGAATTGAAAGTTATTGCTTTTACTGTTACCAAACTGTGTGGGAGTGTTGCGCTTCATGTAGCTACCGGTTCCCAAATGCGTATTGCCGTGGACTGTTTTCACGGCACCATCTTTAACTGGTGTGAAGCTGTGTTGGCTAATGTAAAAGGCCAACTAACCAGAACAAAAAATGGGAAACTGAATAACTTTGGATACAGATCCATCATTGTTTCTTTTGCTCTAGAGAGGATCCCCATGTTAGCTCCACGGAGTATTGTTGTTGATGTCGGCCAACTTCGAGAACCGAGGATGGTTCGTTGGTCCGCATTGATGGCTCGTCATGCTATTGAGGGTACTGAGATTGTGCGATTTCCTTCTTCATATTTTCGTTGGCTGGATCGCCAACTTTTTGTGATAGAGGATTTTCCATACGCCGGGATAGATTTCCGCGGCGATCGAGAGATGGTTCTCCCAGCAGGGGAATAGTGGGATGACTCAGGTACAATCATTTTTCAACGTTTGCTAAATCCTAATTTTTTATTTTTTATCGTCTTGAAAACTAATAACCAAAAATTTTGAATGCAGATGTGGGCCCACGACGACCAGCCCATCTCCAACCTTATGACAGAAAACAACCAGCTGCAGTTGCACCAGCCCCAGCCCCAGCAGGCCAATCAGCAGAAATTTTGACTGATTTAGAGCATCATCTAGAGCGTTTGACTCTAGATATTCCAGAGACGAGCATATATGACATTCCTCTCAGGTTGCAGAGATATGTGATTGGTGTTCCAGGACCTTTTAGGAGGTTCCTATGTAGGGTGGCCCGAGCAGTGGTTTCTTATCGTGATCACCATCAGTGATGGGATGATCGTTTGTAGACTCATATTTTGACTTTTTTGTTATTATTTTTGCCGATCATAGGGTGTTTCCAACCTATGATCGAAGACGATGTATATATTTTTTGAAAACTCTTCTATACTATGATATATCATTATTTACCGGCTATCTGTGTACATGTTATGAATGCGTTTGATTTACTGTTTTTCTTATTGCAAATGTCTATTTATCATACTAGAAGCAATTTCATCTGCTAATGTATTCAAATGTCTTGGAATATGCTGATATTCAATGTAATCAAATTCACGTTCCAAGAGATGAACTCTTAAAAATAACCGTAATAACACTAGATTTCTAATGGTATAAACTCTGTTAAGTTGTAATACAACAAGTTCAGAATCCAACCTAACAATCAAACTCCGAATTCCAAATGATATGGATTCAGACAATAACTCAATCACTGCACTATACTTGGCAATGTTATTCGTTGTTTGACCAAGGCTTACCCCATGCATGGATACTAACTCGTCAGAGGGTGAATAGATAACCCAAGCTGCGGAAGAAATGTTCCGTGTACTACGACAAGCACCATCAGCAAAACCAATGTAGGTTTGAAGAGACGTCGACATCTGCAATATCAAGAGTAAAACTCAGATAAGCAGGAATAGTGATAAAAACACACTCTCTAAACTAGGCACACTTTTCTAATCTAAAACACACCAACAGTAAAGAAATCTAAACTAACAAAATCTCCACACCACATTTAAGCATAATATCACTTTAGATAGAGCCCATTTCTGGGTTTATCCAAAGGGACACCGTCAAAATCTATCAACTCATAGGCCCCTTTTGCTAACTTTCGTTTAACAATGTAAGGACCATGCCACATAGGCACGAATTTCCCAGCTCCTAGCTTGTCGTTAGCTTGATCATAAAGTAAAACTAGGTCTCCTTTTGAAAAATTTCGAGGGGTCACACTTCTATCATACTGAGCTTTTATCCTTTTAACATGAGCTTCGTTTTCTATTGCAGCATTTCGTCGATTCTCATCTAATTGGGCTAAGTACAAGAAACGTTTCTCCTCTTCAGACGTAGCTGGAAGTAATTCTACGGCTAATTTTAGTGACGGAATTTCGCATTCAATCGGTAACACAGCTTCCAAACCGTAAACCAGTTGAAAAGGAGTGAAACCTGTTGATGTTTTGACTGAGGTTCGATATGCCCAAAGCGCTGAAAATAACATGGAATGCCAATTCGTCTTATGAATACCAATGATTCGTTTGATCATGGTGACTAAAACTTTGTTAATGGCTTCAACCAGACCATTGGCTTGCGGATAATACGGAGTGGAACTATCGTGGCGCAAGCCAAGTTGGTCTGTCAGTTCAGTCATCATGACATTCCGAAAATGACTTCCATGATCCATAATAATAGCTTGAGGAACACCGAACCTAGCAATTATGTGATTAAATACGAAAGTTGCAGCAGTCTTGCCATTAGCCGAAAATGTAGGCATCGCCTCGGCCCACTTAGTAAAATAATCCACTGCTAAGATAATATAGGCATGCCCCCCGGCTGAGTGAGGGTTACATGTAATAAAATCGATACCCCATTTCGCGAAAGGACCAACAACAATTATAGGGTGAAGAGGAGCGGGTGGCGCGCGCATTTTCCGATAAAAAATTTGACAGTTGTGGCATTTCCTAACCGCATAAATGCAATCTTTGAACAACGTTGGCCAGAAGTAACCTGCACGCAATATATTTTGGGCTGTGGCATACCCAGACATATGACCGCCACATGCTCCAGAATGGAAGTCATTTAACACCTTTTCAGCTTCTTCATGAGTTAAACAACGTCGGAAAACAGAATCTGCTCCACGACGATAAAGTGTATCACCAATGATATTGTATTGTTGGGATTGGAAGCGTATTTTCCGTCGCTGAGTTCGTGAGATGTCAGGCCGAAAAGATTGGGTTTGGAGATAAACGATGATATCTCCATACCATGGATCAATTGTACTGATGAGAAACAAAGATTTGTCCGCAATGGATTCTTCTGCCACTGTTTCAGTATCAGTAGAGGGGAAATCGCACATCAGTTCTGCAAATACCAAAGATTTCTTTGCCTTGGATTTTTCAAATTCCAAGTCAAATTCCTGCAGGATAACTATCCATTTGGAATATTTGCCCCCTAGCAATTGTTTGGTCAAAATATACATCATGGGGTTGCAATTAGAAATTACCGTGGTTTTACGTAACAAGATGTAATGTCTAAAACGTTGGATAGCTTGAACAGCTGCCAAGGCCAATTTCTCCACATGTGTGTATTTAATTTCAGTCGGATGCAAATTCCGACTAAGATAATAAATCACATGTTCATTGTGAGATTCATCTTCCTGAACTAGTACCATCCCAATGGTGGAATGAGAAGCAGCGAGGTACAAAATGTAATCTTGGTTGTAGTTGGGAGGATGCGATAACGGTGCATGGGTCAACGCGTGTTTAAGTGCATCAAAATATCGATCAGCGATCTCATCCCAAAAGAATGGAATGTTCTGTTTCAACAACCGGGTAAAACCCTTTGTAAGCTCGGCATAGTTAGGAATAAACCTACGTAAAAAGTTTGCTTTCCCCTGCAAACTTTGGAGTTGGCGCAAAGTCGAAGGAGGAGGAAATTTAACAATGGCTTCGACCTTCGATGGATCGACGCGAATGCCTGCTTTCGAGACAACAAATCCCAGTAATCGACCCGATTCTACGCAGAAAACACATTTATGTGGATTCAGCCTTATCCAATAATGCCTACATCTCATAAAAATTGCTCATAAATGAGTGGGATGGTCGGTCCTACGTAATGAATGAGCAGGTAAGTCATCGAGATATGGCTGAACAATGTGCTTAATGTCATGAAATGCATAAGACATAGCCCGTTGAAAAGTTGCTCCAGCGTTCTTTAGTCCAAAAGGTAGTTTACAATAAGCAAACGTTCCCCACGGACAAATAAAAGCTGTTTTGGGTTGATCTGCAGGGAGTATGTTTATTTGATTGTAGCCGAAAAAGCCATCCATGAAGGAAAACAATTCACTGCCAGCACAATCATCGATTATTTGATCGATATAGGGAGTTGGATAATTATCTTTTGGACATGCTCGATTAATATCCCTATAATCGATACATACTCTTATCGTTCCTTGTTTTTTAGTCACAGGAACAATATTCGATACCCAATCCGTTAAGGGAATTGGATAAATGAATCCTGCGCGAAGTAGTTTTTCAACTTCTGCTTTTATAGCAGCAGCTTTTCTAGGATGAATTTGACGTAATCGTTGATGAACAGGTTTAGCATCCGGGTAAGTCTTAATCTCATGAACAACGATCAATGGATCAATTCCTGGCATTTCTTCATAAGACCAGGCAAACACGTCACGGAATTCTTGAAATAGGGCTTTATAAGCTTTAATTTCATCTTCAGTACAACAAGCACCTATATGAATGTTTTCAATTATTCCTGGTTTTACTTAAATGTCAATGGGAACCGTTCGAGATATATTTTCCAAATTTAACTTAGAATCAGGATTTTGCAAAGGATTCTGCGATTCTTTAACATATTCAGCAGTAAAAATTGAAGCGAAATCATTTTCAAAATGATCTAGCTAAAGTAAAAATGCAGATAGATGATGTAGATCTTCCCATGGTAAATCATCAACAGACAAAAACTCACGAATTTGCTCATCTGTATGAACAAGTTCAGGAAATTTCGTTGTAACTGAACTAGATATAGAAAGTGATTCCCCATGGATCCCATTCATTGGATCAGTTTCGGTTGAAGAGGGGTTGGAAAGTGACTGTACAGCCTGATACGTAATTTCAAATGGACTCAAAGGCATAATGCCATCAAATGAATCAATCTCGGATTCGGAAGGTACGATCCAAGGATCATCAAACATAACAGTGTCTGACGAAATCATGTGAATATTTGCAGTAGAAGGCGATACGTTAGGAGGAGGAAAGGAAAAATTTCCTAGTAAACCAGAATCTTTAATCAAACCCACTCCAACATCCTTATAAGGGATAGCCGTTTTACCAACATGCTGGATTGTTTCTGTAGAGGCTGGGTCAGACGAGAAATAAGTTAACTGATCTATTGTCACGATATTTCCTTGATATGGAAATTTTATGAGTTGAAAGACCGAAGAAACAACAGCAGTCATAGCATAGGACCAACTACGACCCAGAAGAAGGTTGTAATCTAGAGGGGCATCAACCACTTCCACATCTAGATTTACAATTTTACCTTCGACCCCTATGGGTAAATCCTGCAAAATACCAAAAGGGTGGAAACCTCGACCATCAAAAGCCTTAAGAATCGTCGGAGATTGGTTCAGTGTAGGAGAACCAAGTGATTTCCAACACTGAATCGACATAATACACGTTGAATCTCCCTCATCAACCACAGTCCTATAAATCAGTCTGTTTTTTACTATCACCGGAATCTGGAAAGCCATTTGGTGAGGTAAGCGAGGTGTACTATTTTCTAGATCGAAGATTATAAGATTAGAATCCTGAATATCAACAGCTCCTATGGCAGACAAAAGAAATTTACGCTGTGCTGGGCATGATTGCAGCACTTCCAAAGCCGACATTGCTGAAGGAGAAATAGCTAAGTCTTCAACAATGTTGTAATTCTGAGCAGCTCTCGCATGTGGATTGAAAGCTGATTTACGAAGAACACCTTTAGCAGGTGGTTTGATTATTAAGTCTGGATTTTGTTTCTCGATCTGTAGCGGACCAGAAACAGGAGGAGGTGTAGTTGATGTGTTTGCATTAGAAGATTCTGCTTCTTTACCATCAACAGGATTCTTAGAACCGTAATCTTGCGATCGCGTCGCAACCCTTACATGAGACATCATCATAATAGGCTCTTCTAAAGTAGTCGAGGAAGAACCAATCATTTTACTATCTTGAATTGGAAAAGGATCCTTCAAGATAGCAGGTTGTTGTGATCCTTTAACGAATTTCGTAACTTCGGCTCTATATGGACATTCTTTCGTGAAATGACCTTCTTCACAAATGAAACAAGGATATCGAGGCTTACTTTTTTCGTCATTGGATTCAATTTTTTCAGCTTTCTCTTTTGAATTATTTTTTTTTTTGTTCTTCCCCTTCTTTTTACCACTAGATTTTGATTTTGTTGTAGATGTTTCGACGACATGAATATCGGCAGAAATTTCGGGGGAAGATTCTCCTTTCAAGGAATCTGGTAAAGTTATAATAGGAGAAGAATTCTTTGAAGATTTCTTCTTACTTTTATAATTTACTGTACCAATCATACCGTCAGCGGCATGAGACCCTGAAGGAGCTGCAGCTATTTGACCTTGCTTTGGAAGATCGGGAATTTTCTCGTGTAAAGTACCTGACTGTGTGTATACGAGGTCAAGGTACTGAGCTTGGGAAATTACTTGCTCTTCAGTAACAACACCAGCCTTAGCTACATCTTCAGTGATCTTGGGTAACAATGATTTAACAAACCATTCTGCCAAAATTTGATCCAGAATATAAACTTTCACCAAACGCCTCCTACGTCGCCATTCATGAATATGATCAGAAATATACGTGGACGTAGATTGTTTTAGCGAAGTTAATAATTCCATGCCATTGTCGTATCTGACAGGCAACTGAAAATGAGTCAAGAAAGCAGTTGCTAACTGATTGAAATTATGAAACGAACCTCGTGGCAACTCAATGTACCATTTGGCTGCAAGACCTATGAGAGTTCTTTGGAAAAGACGTAAACGAATCGAATCATCAATGATTGAATTAGATGCACACCAAAGGTGATAAGTCATAACATGATTCGATGGATCCTCTCCTGACTTACCTTCGAATTTTGGTATATCACTAGGCAACTTATGAGGCATTGGCAACCAGTTTTGATAATAAAAAATGGGATCATTCGTAAGGCGCGTCAAATCAGGTAAATCCAAAGTTGCGATAAACGGTAATTGATGGTTAGTGTCACGAAAACCTTGAGAAGCCAAAGCAGATCCAAGAGGCGGATACCCAAGATAACTAGGAATCGGATTTGCATTAGGTATTGTGTAACCTCCCGAAAAACCGGGATGAACCGGACCATACTGAGGTTGTTGATAAGTATAACCAGGGTACGGTTGATACTGATAGTTTTGATTCTGTACATAGGGATCGAATTGTGGCTGTCCCTGGTACGGTTGATATGTAAATTGAGGTTGACTTGTAACAACTGCACTTGTACCATCTTGTCCTGCAGGCATCTAAACTGTAGTCTGAATAGAAGATACTGACTGAGGTACAGAGACTTGAGGGATTTGCATGGATACAGGGATAGAAGAAATCGGAGCTACAGATACTCCTGAAACAGGTGTGACAGGTTGAACAGACGTTGCAGCAGTTGTAGCAGTTTGAGGCGAAGTTTAAGGTGTACTAGGCCCAGTCTGCTGAACTGAACTAGGTGCAGGAGTTTGAATAGCTGGCTGAACAGGTTGCTGGGTTGGACCAGAAACCAAAGGCTGTCCAGGTTGATAAGGCAACTGCACATTAGGCTGCAAAGGCTGTTGATATTGGGATGGATCCCACACCATAGTTCCGGGGTATTGTCCCATAGAAGGTTGAACGTAAGGACCATAACCTGGTTGAACATAGGGTTGATAATTAAGAGGTAAATTTCTGACTCCTTGAACAGATGGTTGACCAGAAGGCTGTGGGTAACCTTGAATTGGGTACTGCCCTTGAGGTTGATAACCCTGAGGCACGTACTGAGGCTGGGGTTGATAAGGACCCTGAGGAGCATATTGTGCTTGGGGTTGACCTTGAGGAATGTACTGTCCTTGAGGTTGATAACCCTGAGGTATGTACTGTCCTTGGGGTTGTCCCCCAAAATAATATGATTCCACAGTTTGTCCTGGGAAAAAGCTACCTTGAGGTTGTGCCCCAGGTGGTAATTGACTACTTGAAGGTTGCCCTCCAGGCGGTAATTGACTTCCCTGAGGTTGCCCCCCAGGCGGTAACTGAATTCCTTGAGGTTTCCCCCCAGGTGGTAACTGGCTGCCTTGAGGTTGAGGATTCGGAATATTACCAGACATCATAAAAATTTTCTCTGCGTTCGACGTTTCAATGTTAAATCCATTAAGACCAGATGATAACACATTTTCAATTGGTCGAGGAGTTGCTCCTAAGAACTACCAGACAAAGACTGATATCCCTAAGGAACAGAAGGACCACCGTGTAAAAATGATTCCGGCGTTTGAGAAAACATGGATGACTCTCCTGCCATAAAAGATGAAGGATAATAACCTCTGGGTGTAGGATGAAATGGAATTCGAGGTGGATAAAAAGCAAGACCCGGATTCTCTAAAAAGTTCATTAAAGAGAGATACCAAGGATCAGTTCGAATGGGGCTGTAGAAAATAGATTCACGCTCCCTAATATTTAACGATTGTGGGGAGTCGGGAAGAGATATATCTTCGTCTGGATTAATAAGTTCTTCAATAGAAATAAGTCCAGATGGAAGATCGTCAGTGACAATATTTCTTACCCTAGGTGAACCTGGATCGCTAGAAGTTGGTGTAATAAATCCTGAGGATGTTTCCAAAACAGAAGATTCAGTTTCAGGTTCAGAGATTTCAGGTTCGTCACATAATTCACCAAAAGGAGAAATACTTTCAGTAACTTCAGAAACTGAAATCGGTTCTTGAATGTATTCTGTTGTAGGTATTTGATGATCAAGATGTATAACTATAGATGAACTTCCAATTTCTGTTGATCTAATTCTACTACTACTGGATGCTACCAGAGCACGAAGCCCTTCAAGTTGACTTAGTGAATATTCAGGGGGTTTCCCTTGTATTCTCCGGGATTGTCTCGGCAATTCCGCCATGATTAAAAATTATCTAATCACACGCAAACAAAGAAAAATTTCAATGAAAACACCTAAAGTCTCTAAGAAACAAACAATTGAATCATTCGCTTAAAAATCTAAGAGTTCAAACCACACACAAACAGGTAACTTTCCATACTAAAAACACTAGTTGGTGATGAAATCCAACTTAGTAGAATTTTAACATGAAAAGGGCGGTTGGAACAGTTACCCCGACAACCTGCTTAATGAAACAGACCAGTGCAAGTTTCTCCACTATACCATCTCGAGTGAAGATAACCCTCCGGAGAGTCCAAGTGAGTCTAGCCGACGTCTGTTCCAGGTACAGTGGGATCTTCCCTCCACCGTCACCTTAGGAAAGAATCCTAAAGATTATGGTCTCTAAGGTTACCAATTGAAACAAATATACCTGGGGGAACAGTCTACGATCCGACACACACGCAAGGGCAGAGTAACAAAGCTCAATCCCCTTGAAGGCTCCTTGAAATAATCCAAGGTATACCGACAAGTGACCCCAGGCTCCTCGACAATGGTCTATCCGAGGTTTACCGTTGTTAATACGTGTATATCTTCTATCGTTCCCAATGAGGAAGGATTGATTACCCCACTGGTTCAGATATGATCTCGTGCTTGACTCCTATAAGAGGAGCTTCCCAGAGCATACATGCAAAAATTGGAATTCTTTCTACCGCAAGATTTGTCTACTTGTTTGTTTTAGCTATCTTGGAGAGTTAATTACTTCCTACTCCAAGATACTAGCCTAAGCTATGTTGGTGATAAGAGCCCTAGAAATAAAAAGTTTACTAGATGAATTTTAATTAAGCGTTACTTTTATGAGTTGTTTCTTAAGTCAATGGGTGCGGAAATGAAACTTTGGATGATGTGAAGACTCGATTTCCAAAAAAAACTAAAATGCACCTAGAATGATAATCAATTCTTTTTCTTTCAATGAACTTCTATCTAATAAAGAGTTGGAGAATGCAACCCAATTTGTTACACGGTAATTTGTCACCGTCCTTACCATTCCCCGTCCCGCACAATGGAGGACCCATTATGTGACCTGTGAACACTTTCATGCCTTGAAAACATCATCAATGCATCCCTCTGAGTATGAGCTTCATTTTCCCTTGAGACATCTCCTTGCAAAACTCATGAAAAACAGCTCTTTTTGCATTGGCGCGGGTAGACAGTTCAGTGCTCGCGCCAATCAGGGAAATCCTGTAAAGAGGTCGCGCCACTTGGCGCTCTGTCATAGAGCAACAATCGCGCCACCCATTTTAGGGACTGTTTTTTAAATATGGATGGCGGAAGTTGAGTTCAAACAAACTCACAACCATTGCCTATCTTGAGTTGGGAGGTTTGGCTGCGGGAGTTCTTTCCCCATACATGCTGCGTTCTATGTGTGTGATTTGATGTTCTGTCGCTTTGTTTTTATTCCGCATGTGACGATTAATTTGTAGAAGCAATTATGTGTTGTACAAGCAATTCGAATTGATGTATGATCAGGTTAATTGCAGCGAATAAACTTCATTATTCAGCAAATTTCTACAAATGGGCGTGGAAATGAAATTTTGGATGATGTGAAGACTCGACTTCGAAAAAACACTAAAATGCACCTACGAATGATATTCAATTCTTTTTCTTTCAATGAACTTTCTATCTAAAGAAAGAGTTGGAGAATGCAATTATTTTAATTCCTTCTTTTAAACAGGAAAAATAATTGAAAGAAACTACTTTGTCTTTTCAATAATAAGAAAAAATTATCAAGCTCATAACAAAATCCTTTTTCTTTCCAAAGTCGAAGCTACAAAACAATTTTCCTTCAAAAGAAAGCTATAAAAATTAAAAAACTACTCAAAACTACAAAATCTAATCTTGAGATCTATTGAATTTAAACAATCTAAATTGAGTAAAAGCTTTAAGATTTTTGTAGAATGTTTTCCTTAGTTTTTCATAAAACTAAGAATCTATTTGTCCAGAATAACAAACAGATAAAAAACACTCAAAATATGTTTTTATAAAAAATGAAATTCAAAACCTTCAACCAAGTTTTTTCGAAGATTTGCAAAGAAACAAAAGGCTCTATTTCTCAATAAAGGATGTTCTCACAATCAGGTCGGATTCAAAAAGACAAAAAGAGATCAATGTAATATTAGATACTACAAATTGTCAAAACTTCGAATCGCTACAAAGACCAAGCAAAAAACAACCAAAATGCAAAATCTTCTAGAAGATCATCAAAACATCAATACTGTTGGAATTCATTGACAAAAAAGTCTTGATAGAAACAATAATCAGTCTGGGCAGAAACCAAAGATCTAAAACAAAATAAAAATAAACTACAGAAAGAAATCTGGAGGTTTTCTAAAAATTTTATAGGGTCCGCTGGTAACCAGTATTGACAGGTGCGGTCCCGCACTGTATTCTTTACAGAAAGTGCGAACCTGCCCGCACTGTCAAAATAAGCCAGAGTGCGGTCCTAGGAAAAATTATAGAAAAACTTAAAATATTTCTAAATTTTCTAAAACAGGGAAAATCTAAATTACCCAGACAGATATGTATCGATCAAAAACCAGGAAATAATGTTTCCTCAAATCAAAGTAAAAGAGAACCAAAAACAACAAGTTCTTTCCCCAGCGGAGTCACCATTTTGTTGTGTAGATTAATCCGTCTTGCGGACAAGACTGATCTCTCTAGTACTAAAAGTAACTAGCAACAAACAGCCAATTATACTAATCTCTCTCTAAGCATACAAGATTCATAAAAATGCTATATAGGTGTAAGGCCTACCTTATGTCCAGCGCTTGCTTGATCTCGTTGAAGTCCTTCCCGTGCACTTGAAAGAACGTTCCTCGTGAATCTGCAGTCACAAACAAGCAAAAAGATTACATAGTACCTGTATAGACATTATTATAAATCTTACTCATCATAATGATCAAGGAATTTATGAAATAAACCAAGAATAGACAGTTTAATGTGAGAAATGAGTATATTTGTATTAACTTCAAATAAAATAAAACCTTTACAACTTGTGCCTTGATGTCGTGCAGCTCCTCTTGGGTTCCGAATCAGGAATCTCTTCTACTTTGACAAGCATTGCACTCTTTGAACTAAGACGAATAGAGGTGAGTGATTTAACCTCACAGAAAATCTTAGTTAACTAAGTCTGAATCTCAGCAACATTTAACTTCAAATATCTTAAAGCTTGAACTCCCTTTGAGGCTACCCAAGGCCTCTTTTTATAGTGGAAAAGAGGAGGTTTTATGTTCCAAATATGAAGGGATAGAATCCTCCTTCAAAGGGATTAGCTCCTTACATCAAGGGGTTAGCTCCATCAAGTGAGGGATGCATGAACCTTCTCAAAGCGTATCCATTCCCGAAAATTCCCATCTAGAATCTTCTAGAATTCATCTAAAATCCACTTTTTATCTTTACTTTCTCACCTTTTTTAGTTTTACAGAGGTCCGCACCCATGAAACAAAGAACGTGCGGTATGGTTCCGCAGGAGAGCTGAACTTTAGGTGCGGGACCGCAGGAAATGAATAGAGAAAGTGCGATATCAATGTTTAGGGGATTTTTAGGAACTTTTCTCTGATTTTGAAAGCTTGACATGAGGAGCTGATATGTTAGACTTGCAAAAGGAGGAAGTATGAGTAATAATGAGCTCATACTCATAGCAAAATTTCAGGATGACAGTTTTTAGTGTAACAGAGATTGCACCAGATCATCTACTATGATGTATGAATGGGCAGCCCGACCAGGGGCAGCATTTCGGTGTAATGGACCCTTAGGAATTTTTGTGTGAACCTCAACTTTGGGTGGAGGGAGTTGTAAGGGACCATTGGGTGTCGATAAAGGCTCTGTAGAAGTTGATGATGGGGACTTGGAGACAGACGGTACGAGAGGCGGGGAGTATTGACGAGACCGAGTTTGAAGGTTAAGGTCAACAGTGAGAGGTTGGTCAGAGGACATCATAAGAATCTGGTAATCGGAAGAACCAGAAGGAGAAGGTTGAGTGGATGCCGGGGCATGAGGGGATTGAGTAGCCACAACTCCTTGTTGAGGGAAAGGATCGGTAAACATAGCGGGCTGAGAGGTAGAAGTAATGGGGGGGACAGGGGGAGAGGAGTGTTTCCCCCGAATGGTGGCCTGAGACTCCCACATCTATCGCATCTGTGGTAAGAGGGGACAATCGTGAGTGTAGTGACCGAAAACACCGCAACATGAACAGGGCTTATTTGTGCGAAGCAGCTTGTCCTGCTTGGGTTGGGAGCCCTGGGGCTGGGTAGCGGTGTTAGGGTCAATACTAGAAGGATTGGGTCCACGATTACTAGAGGCAGATGGATTTCCTCTCCTCCGCCGTTGAGAAGGAGGAGGAGTAGTCGCACCGTGTTGCGCAAATACGTGCCCTGGAAGGGGTAGTAAGTGTGGTTGTGGGGGTGGAGGAAAAAAGGGAGCGAGAGGTCCAAATGCTGGAGGAGCTGGGACACCAGGCGGCGGATAAGGGTAAGGGTGAGAATGGGCAACATTGAGGTAAGCAGGAGAGTGGGCAAAAGGAGGAGGCATGCCAAAGCCTAGATACATGTTACCGGGATGGGGAAAGGTGCTAGAGGTGCTGGCCTCACTGGGAGGAAAACCATAGGGCATAAGAGGTGGAGCAGAGGTATGAGACATGGCTTCGATGATACCGTCTGCAGAGTGAGAGGTCCCGAAGGCGTTAGAGCCTCCAGGCTTGGGGAGATCAGGAAGGACAGTACAAAAATAACCAGACTGGGCATAGATAAGGTCATATTTTAAGGTGATTTGAAGGGCGGCTTCTTCAGTTTGGGGGAAATGGGAGGCGGCATCTTTGCCAATGGGAGGTAAGAGAGAGCGAAGGAACCAATCCATGTAAACTCAATCTTCAAAGGGGGGAGCACGACATAAGCTTCGTCGTCGTCGCCACTCCTGGACATGAGCGGAGAGACGCGTTGAAGAGGATTGATGAAAGGAGGTCAATAGTTCAGTGCCAGTGTCGTATCGGAGAGGGAGCTGGAAATAAGATAAAAAGGCTTGGGCAATGGTTGCAAAAGTGGTATGGGAAGAGGTGGCTTGATCAACATACCATTTGGACACTTCGCCAGTAAGGGTGTGTTGGAATAAACGAAGATGAATGGAGTCATCAGTGCTGGAATTAGAGGGGCACCACATGTGGAAAGATCGGATATGATTGGAGGGATCTTCACTAGCAAGGCCTTCAAACTTGGGAATGTCGGAGGGGAGCTTAGTTGGCATAGCAGGCCAACTGACATCATGGCGGATAGGATCATTGATAAGCTGATTGAAGTTGGGGAGACTGAGGCCTGCCATATACGGAAGTAATGGGGCAGTCGAGGTAGGTCTCATAGTGGTTCCACTGGAAGCGGACCCAGAAGTAGAACTGGGGTTAGGGCTAGGTCCAGAACTAGACATGGTGGAGGTAAAGGGGGGAGAACCAAAAGGACGGGGAGAACCCGAACAATCAGAGGAAGAGTCAGAGTGCGGACTCGGGGGAGGACTTACTCGATGACGACGGGAAGGAGGAAGTCGACCAACCGGAAACTGAGGGTGAAGGCCAAGAAGTCGCCAGGATAAACGCCTTGGAGGCGCAATGATGACGGGAAGAAGAAAGATTGACAAGGGCAGCAAGGTGCAAAAGCAAGACGCAACAAGGGAAAGGAGGTGTAGTGTCGATTAATTTTAGAGATTTTTCCAGGTGGTGTTAACCAGGATCTTCTTCACTTAGGGTCAGTGTGTGGCGTGCGTTAATTTTAATTGATAAAACCCAGACGTTTTGAGAGTAAAAGAAAAAGTGTGCTGTGTAATGGAAAAGAAATCTGCAGTAAATAAGACTGAAAGAACAGAATATTAGCAACTAAAAAGGGCAGCAAGTGAACCCAATAAGGTGGGTCTCTCAAAACTAGTCTAGAAGGGGCAAAGCACGCTAACAAGATATCAATATATCTAAGGTGTGGAGGGACTGGGATCTGATGGAGAAATCTGCTGGAAAGTGGTGCAGAAAGCAGCAAAGAGGCAGGGGCAAGGTTGCTGCTAGAAAATAGGAGATCAACTAAAAAGAGGGGGGTAAAAGAGGTGACCCTAGATATGAACCCAAACAAAGAGAAAGGAAGTGTATAGAAAGGGAAGAAAATCTGACCTGTGAGGATCTGAACAGGAGGTATCAGATCTGAAATAAGACTGAAACTTCTGGAAATTCAGATGTCTGAAAACATCAACAAACTCTCCCACAAAAAGTGGAGGGAACTAAAGCCCTAAGGGGCAAGAGTCCCACTTAGGTGAGTGAAATAGATCAGCAACAGGTCTGAACAGGTGGAGATAGAGGCTGGAAAACCCTGACAGAAGCTTCAGTGAAACCTAGAAAAAGTGCTGGAAGATTGCAGAAAAAATTGCAGGTCGCAGGTTTGGGCCTGTTTTCAGGCGAGGTCGCAGATTTAGGGCAGAAAAGTGCGACCTCAAGGCCAGGTCGCACTTTTTGGGCCGATAAGTGCGACCTGTAGATCCGGGTCTGGCGGCGGCAGATTTCAGAAAATTTTGTTGTCTCAGCAGCGGCTGATGTCGGTCACCTGCGCAAAAAGGCCAGAAACACACGGAAGTTAGAAATTTGAATGTTTGAGGGTTTTAGAGGGGAAAACTAGCATAAAAATGGGAAAAAATACGAAAAATAAAAATGGAAGAGAAACCCTAGGGTCTGAAACAGCTGGATATGCAGGAAGATAGAAAACGACAGTGGTCGCAAAAGAAAACCCGTGTGGAGTCGGCAATTGTTAGTATGATTCTTTCGTCGTAAAAGATCACTTTAGCTATGCATATCAAGTAGCCCTAACATCAAGTATGGCTGCAAAATATCCTTAATTTTGCTGCATAAAATTAGATCTAAGCATAAAAGATATTAAGCAGATAAGATATAAAATAGCTCCATGCATCCAATGAACAAGACAAGAACAATGTATAAAAAGAATCTTATATTATATTAAAGAATGGGGCACCTGAGAGGAAAACAAGAAAGGTGTTTTCTAGTTCTCCTCAGTGGGATGGGTTCTTGGAAGTCCTCGGTGTTTCAGATCTAAAATTCCTCTCTTTGGTTAATGTGGAAAACCCTAACAAACATGGAACTCAATGGGAGTTCAAAATGCAAACAAATAAAATTGGTGACCAAGAGTAGATCTAGTGTGATCTAATGCAATGGAGGTGACTAATGAATGGGGAAAACCCTTCTATTTATAACAAAAATATTGGGGTGTTCTAGAACTTGGTGCATGAATAAAATATTATTAATCACATTCTAGAATCACCCTTTAGGAATATTTTATTATATTTGTTGGAGGGAAAAGGGTTTTTGACTTGGGTCAATTCCTTTATTTATAAATAACAAATAAATAAATGATTTATTTATTATTTAAGGGAGATGAGGGGAATATAATTAAGTAAATAATGGTTTATTTAATTATTAAAAAATGATTTAGTCAAATTTAACTAGGAATAGTATTTAAATAGTGATTTAAATAACTTATTCTTAGGAAATAATTAAATAAATAATGATTTATTTAATTGATTACCTTGTTTTGAATTAAATATGACCAAGAAATGTAAACAAATGTGGTGAAAGCGATTTTACTTGGGATAAAATTGGTCTTACATGGTGTACTTGGGTTCATCTAATGATAATGGGTTAGATGACCAAAAAATGGTGTAACAGTTGGAATTTGATGACTCTTGGGAGCAATACATAGCTTTTTGGAGATTGAAGAGAAATTGGTGTTGTGGAATTTGTGGATGGCTTGTTTTGATTGATGATGGAGAAGACTTGCTTGCAGGATCCCTGAGCTTGGTTAATGGTGATGTGATTCTATTCAGTTCTTGTTTCCTTATGCATCATTGTGTTTCATCCTTCTATATTGTATTAGAACAAATTTTTTAGACTAAGAAATGTTTTTCAAAGGCACCTTAGCTATGTTTGGTCTTCACTGCCTCTATATTTTCCTCTGCTAGGTCAATTTAGAGAATTCTTAGTTGCTCTCTAGACCCACCAAAGCTTGTTTATCTTATGAATGATTCAATACAGTAGATATCAAAGATGTTTTACGGTTAGCCCTGCTTGTTTGATGTCTCTAAAACATTGTTCTTGAGATATTTCTTTGAAGTACCACTAATTAGGTTTTTCCAAAGAGGCTATGTTTCGATCATACCCTTTGTCCATGCTTGAAAGGTTGTTTTGGAGATATTTATGGCTATGATCAATGATGTTTAGGAGTTCCCTCTTCTTTGATTAAAGTTATATGTTTATCTTAAATTTTTTCTAACCTTGAAGGTGAAATCACTAGAACTTATGATAAGTTTCTTGCCTTCTATATTTCATTGGATTGTTTTTCTTAAATGCTTATTTTCTTGAGTTTAATCAAAGAGTTATTGGTGTGCCCTGTATTATTATTACTTCTTTATGCTAAATAGTGTTGAAGGCCCTTCTTGTTAAAGTATTTGACAAAGGATTCTTGATTTACCTTTGCCCCACTTTGTTCACAAACTTGATGTTCATTTCATCTCACACAAACCTTGAAAATCCATTGACCATGTTAGATTTTCCCTGTGATGCACCATGATTCATTTTTTAACTTTCCAAGACTTTTATAGACTCCATAGCCCAATTACTTGAATATTTCCTCACTCCATCTATTCTACTTGATCATCTACCCAACCAAAACAAACAAACAAACCCTAAACTTAAAAACTAGCCTAAACTCAAACCCTAAAAGCAAACAAGTTCACATCCTTTGCACAAAATAGAGAGAGCCCTCTATGCGTCCAAGAAGGCTAGGTCATAGAACTCCAATGATTGGTCTGATGTTACCCGATGCATTTGTTCTCACCAATGTAACAAATCACGGGACCATATCAGATAGTATAAAACGAAGGGAATAATAAACCCAAGGGATAAAAGTTATAAACCCAGGATATATAAACCCTAAGGTAAATATTATAAAACCTAAAATAAACATTGTTGACCATGGTTGATTTTTGTATTGAGAAAATCCTTGTCACAATGCGATGTTGGACTATGCTTGACCATGATTTATTTTCATATCAAGACAATATTTTTCAGAATGTAGCGTTGGAGCATGGTTGACCATGGTTGCCCATGGTTGATTTTCATATTCAAACAATCATTGTCACAATGTGACATTTGAACATGGTTGACCATGGTTGGCTATGATTGACCATGGTGTACTATGATTGATATTATAAACCCAAGGGATTGATATTATAAACCAAATGGATTGATATTATAAACCGGTCACTCCTTTTGTGCATTCACTCACCTTCCAAGTTTCGTTGGCACCCCCATCTCGGGCGGTCCATCCCTTGGAAAGGCTTCCTTGCATAGAAAGTTCAAACAACCAAGGCATATACATGCCTCAAAAATACCGGTCATAACATGCTCATGAAATTCAATGTACACTATTGGGTACCAGTGTCCCACAATTTCCTTGCTCTTGAAGTGATTTCTAGCATATTGTTTCCTGTTTCAATTCCTTTTCCTTGTTGCTTCTTCTTGCAGTCGGTTTCGACCACACAACCGAGAATTTCCGTGCTTCATGTACCAAGCACATAACTACCATTAGATTCAAAATAAATTGAAATAAATTCACACCATACCTCATTGGTAGCTCATCAATAAGGTACACTTGCAATTCTATTAACTTCCCGTCACAACAAGTCAAACTAGTTGTTGATCAACTCATCATGTATAAACCTATCATATCCGGTTAGCTCAAAACACAACCATCATAGGTCAAAATCATGAATCACATGCAATCATCATAAACCATAATCATAAATCACATGTAACGATCACAAGTCTGAAACATAGATCACATGCATAATAAAACTGAAATAAAATACTGATACATTTCCTTCATCAATCCTTACTTTTTCCTTTGTTTTTTTTGTACACACACCGGATTGGTTGCCACACCTAGAAACACCCAATGCCTTTGCTTCTATTCAATCACATACACATACACATAGTGTAAATCACAACACATACACCCACATATGACATACAACACCATACAATACACACACCCACACTGACATATGATACATACACCTACACCTGGTGTACAATACAACATAATACATATGCCTACACCGACATAAAACACATACACCTACACCTGGTGTAAAATACAAAAAAAATACATATACATATATAGAGTACCACAAAATGAATACACATGTCACGATACCACGACTACACCATGCACATACATAGTACCGCATGCCCGAAACACATGTGCAACACGCACACAATACCACATGTATACCAGTACCATATGCAGAATATGAACATCGTACCACCTGTACAAAACACTACTTGCACAATGTGTGCACAACATCGCATGTACATGACACCCCCATTACACAATGCCACATACACGAATGTATAGAATACCACCTACACATAACAGTACCACTTGAAAAACATGTACACAACACCATATGTATTGATCTAGGTGGATATTGGTGGACACCCACCTATTCCACCTAGACCTCCAGTTAGTGTCATCAGTTTCCTTTTTTTATAACAAAATTTACAATTTTTGGTAGTTTTTTAGGTCTTGAACTTCCAGAGAAGTTTTGACCCCCTAAATGACGTTTTTTGGGGTTTCCATAGGCCCATAGCCATAGAAAAGGGTTTGTAGAAAAACCTGTAATACTCAGAGAGCTCTTTCCGATGATATATCATACATGCCAAATGGAGATAATATGACCAAGTTATGACCCCAGGAAGTTGGTTGCCCAACTAACCCCAACAGGGCACACAAACACTTGGCGTTACATATCCTTGGGTTAGGGTTTTGGTTGTTTAGTTTTTTCTTATGTTCTTAAATAATAAAAAGGCCCTTGAGTCTCATACATAGTTAAGAGGCCTGTAGTTGCCACATATATTCTCAGAGATAATCTACCAGCACCCTAGCTAGTTTATTTCCATTCTATCTATAAGAATATTTCATTTATTTGATGAAGTGTTATTTCTGTTGCATCTATGATTTTATGTGTATTTCTGTATTTTGTTGCATTCCTGCATAATTCCAGATCAGTGGTATCAGAGTGGTCTTCTCTTTATCGATCCTTCTTTTCATGTCCCCAACGAGGTCTAGGTATAAGGAGTTAGGGCTCGATCTGGTTGAACCTTTGCAAGATCAACCTCACAAACCTCGATGGTCGCCCATGGGGGAAGAAAAGAAAGACATTAGGGGAATTTTTAGGTCTAAAATGGGCCTCATAAGAAAAATGTACAACCGAAATAAAATTTATAAGAACCAATTAGATTCAAGATGATGATGTCAACCATGGGGGATGATTCACCTTTTTTGGAGTAAAGTAAAAATATTAAAAAATAATAAAATAATAAAACTACTTTTTCAACTCGTATTTTGAACTTATCTCCCTAAGTTTTTACTCAAATTTCGAGCAGGAGTACTCGATGGATGCAAAATTTAATTCCTCATCCAAGGGGTACCCATTTTTCATACTTTCGATGGACCCTCCTACACAAAAAATGAGAAATACATGAAAAACCGTGATTACAATCATGTTTTTCATGTATTTCTCATTTTTCGTGTAGCAAGGTTCATCTAAAGTATGCAACATGGGTACTCATTGGATGAGGAATCAAATTATGCATCCAACAAGTGTTTCAGCTCGAAATTCGAGTAAACCCATAGGGAGATAAGTTGAAAATATGAGTTGAAAATTAGTTTTTTCTTTTTTCCCTCTAAAATTTGATGATGTAATCAAATATTATTTTATTATTTCCACTATTATTTTGTAATTACCTTAGGAGGCCCATTTTAGACCTTAAAATTACCCTAATTAAAGGGAGCAGTTGATCCTATTAAAATATTTCTCTAGGAGGCCCTCGAGAAACAAAGGAATGTGAAGATGGATAACTTTTCCCGGATCCTTCAATCGCTGCCCACTGGTGGCACATTTGCATCCAGAAACCACTCTAGAGGTGCCACTCCTTTTAAGGTACAAATAAAATTTTACATTCCCATATTTGAGGGAAAAATAGATGTAGACATTGTATATAGATGGTTGAATATATTAGAAGGATATTTCTCGGTTCATGACTTTTCCAACCGGGAAAATATTACTTTTGCACTCCTCAAAGCTTCCCCCTATGTCAAGGAATGGTAGGAAGCCTACTGTGAGCAAAAGGACGAGAGGGAAACCTCTATGTTCTCCTCCATACCCACTTGGGATTCATTCTAAGATTTCATCAAGGAAATATACTATCCCGTGGGGAGCTAGTAGGACAAGTACATAATATCCAGAAGGAGGAAGCAGAAGATCAAGATGAAGGGGAGTGCCTCTTTGTAATATTCCAAAATTAGCATGCAGCTAATTGGAATATTATTTTTTTATGATTTCACTTAGGAGAAGAATAAATAGGTAAGGAGGCCCATACATTTCAGAATTAAGAATAAAATCCCTCATAATGTGAAAAGGGATCATAATGCTAGCTGGATTTTACACTCTCATGTGTGAAAAGGGACAAATGCATGTGGACAAGGTCAATTTTGACCAAGTCAACAATGCTAGTATGAGAGGAAGAGATCATCCATAGAGACAACACAATGCAAGTAGGAGGAAGATTCCTTGCTGAAGGAAACCCTAATGAGTGGGGCCCAAGGCAAGAAGGCTCACACATGTTTAAAAGGAGGGCAAGGCAGCCATAACGGGACATCTTATGAATTGAATATTGGATTTTGGTCTGCATGACTATTCTGCTTTCTCCAAATATTTAGTTGAGATTGTTGAACTGCTTAGCACAAGGCATTCTTGTTTAGGAATTCCTTCTCCTTTCTTGAGAAGCCTCTTGAGGGAGCTTGTATTGAAATTATCCACATCCAGGCTTGAGGCCAAGCATCCTCCTTTAGCTACAACATCATTTTTTGCAGTAGTATAATGTTTTTTTGTAGGGTGTTGCAGTGGGGGTTCACAACACCACTTCTAGAGCTTTTTTTTCAGAGGAGGGAGCTTAAATTCCTTTGGGAGATCAACAAGGAATATTCTGGAGCATATATTCATATCTTGGCACTTGGCCAAAGTACTCCCATCACCTACAGTGCAGTCCCTTGCAGGAACTGCGTCATTTATTGCAGTGTTGCAGTGTGAGGGTCAAACCCCTCAATCTTGAGCTACTTTCTTAGGGAAAAGGCCAACCTTTCTCCTAGAAAGTTTGTAAGAAGGATCCTCCTTCATTCATTGTATTATTCAGCTGTATGTATGCAAATATTTAGTTAGACTACGTTGGTTGAGACCAAGATCTACAGATCTACATTTTGTACTTGTGCTTTCATGAAACCCTTGCTGAGTTATCTTCATAATGTGTAAAAGGGGCTGGATCCCTGTTTTTCTCCATGCTTTGAGTAATAAAACTCTAGATCTATTATTTCCATTGTATTGTAGTAGAAACCCTCATAAAATTACGTTTTTCATGCTTCAAAAAATTCTGCATAGATCAAGTCATGGGATTTGGGCATTTTTAAGCCATATTGGAACCAGGAGATCTATTTAACACATCAAGAGGGATTTTTTTCTGATCCCCTTCTCGATGTGAGTCCCAAAATACATAATAAAAGTGATCCCTAAGTTATTTCTCATAGTTATAGCGTAATTCCCTGAAAATAACGTTTTTAGGGCACATATTTCTGCATTTCCCCACTTTGGAATAAAATAGTGGGACATATTTTTGGCTGTTGTACATGTAATTGATGGCTATGAGTTCCTCACACATTTTATGAGTTCATTTATCATTGTAAATCCATTTTTTTTTCATATATTGCTGCATCCCTATTTTGGGATATTACAGCGGTATCAGAGCATAATCTTGGCTAAGCCTGTGAGTTCCAGCCAGTATGCTATTAGAAGAATAAGAATAAAAAGAGAAGGAGAAAGATTATAATTTTGGAGGGAATGAGATTTTTCTCATCACTTTTCATATCCAGAAAGAACCTCTCCAAGGGGGTTAAGCAGATGAAGGAGAAGAGATGCAATGAAATTCCTAGAGGGTTTCAAGAAGAGGAAGGGCCATGCACTTCCTATTCTCAAAGAGGAGAAGATAAGAGGCATTAAGGACACTTGGAATATGAAATTCTAAGGAGGTACCTTTTAGGATACAAATCCAAACCTAGAGCTTTCAAAGAGACTCTAGCTCTTCCTCAGTTTATCCAGCTGGAAGATGAAAGGAGGCCCTACAACAATGGGATGATGAGAGGCAATAGATTTCTATTGTCCACTTTTGATGGATCACTCACATGTGCAGAAAAATCTTGGGTGATGAAGCTAGAGGCATTCTTCCTACTACATCCAGTAGTAGAGAGAGAGGTTGTAGAAATTGCAGCGCTGTACCTTGAAGGTGAAGCAAACACTTGGTGGTTCAGCCATTTGAGCCATGCAAGAGTGATCACTCTTGATGAGTTTTATCAAAGGTTGATCAGGAAATTTGGCAAAGGGAAGGAAAACCCATCACCACCATTGGAAGAGGCATGTACCAACGCTGTTACAACATTGGAGGAGCAGCCTTCATCTTCAGCAGTTTTGGAAGCCAACATATTTGAGGAAGAAACTCTTACAACCCTACAAAATGCTTCCAAATTTCACCAAGGTATGCCTAAGTTTCCATCTCTTATCATTTCAGCAAATCTTATGGAGGGATATACATCATTGCAGACTGCTAATTCAGAGCAACAGAATTTCACTGCGTTGTACAAGAGCAGAAGTGAGTAAAAGAGGACCCATTCCTTATGGGAGCATTCAAATGGTAGCTTCATTCATGAAGCAATGGAAGAAGAAGTGATAGATGGTAGACATCTTGAGATGATAAATATTTCCTCCTTTCTAGATGACACTTTCTCAATGAGCATCTCATAGCTCAAAGAGAAACTTCTACCTATAGTAGATCCAGAACCTAACTAGTTTTGGAGGGCGATTGATGAGAAGAAGGTCTCATGGAGAGATCTCATTAGAGACGCACTTCAACATATCATGGAGTGAAAATTTCTTCAATAGTTTGAGGAGGTTTTTCCCTCATCACAATTTGATCCTTATGGGTTCAAGCTGGTCATTAGCGTGAGATCTTCTCTAAGAGATCCCCAAGGAGTTGCAATTCAACATCCCATGAAATTCAATGAGAAAAATATGATATGGGAGGATGGTAGTATTCTTTGGAGGAGTACGAATATGGAGAATGGTAGGAGATATCCACAGATGGATGAATGGAGGTGGATGGAGCGCAAGAGGTTGGTGAGCCACTTGAATATTTATGACACCAGGAAGCAAGAGGCATGGCTACGTTGGATACTCTTGAAAGAGTTTGGCCATCATATGACATATCCTTTTTCCAAGCGTGTGTGGGTGGAAGAAACTTGGCAGGACACTTGCATCATATGGCAGCAAAGATTTTGGGTGCATTATGTTGATATGATCTCGTTCATGTCAATCAACATATTTTTACCTCATGATTTGTATGATGGAGGTGTGAGGGGGCAGCAAGAATTATTATTGTTATGGCTTCTCTTGGGAGAGTATGGGCATAAATTTTTCCATACTCATCATGATATTTCTAGAGAAATGCATGGCACATTCAAGGTGCAAATATGCTACCCTTCATCATTGGAGGATAAGGAGGGGCTTCCACATAGGAAGAAGATTTCCCCACATAGCATCATGATAGTGGATGACTTTGGCATGTGGAATGTCAAGGAAGGAAGTCATGGAGTGACAAGAGCCTTATCACTAAGGCCAACAGTGTTGTCACTTGGGAGTATGTTTCTATTGATGGAGTGTTCCAAAGGGAGTGTGCATCCTTTCTTGTTGAAGATTTTTATGAGAAGATTCTCATGGGAGGACTCATCCATGGACCTCACTTTCATCTTACTCAGTATGCATGGTAAGAAATTTATTTCTGTACTTATTGATTATTTCATTGAGTATATACTTCTTCTTACCATGTATGTACAATGCATTGATCCACATGAGGGCAAGATTATTTATGGGTTTCATGGTAATTCTAGAACCAACATCTATGATGGAGATAACCCTTCTCTACATGAATTTGGATAAGTGTGTTTTCATTCTCATTGTACTCAGCTGATATATAATGTTATTTACCACCTCATGGTAGATGTGAAAACATGCACAACTGTTATCTTGTTGAAAGACCACTTGCCACATGATGATCTAAATCAACACTTGGGAAGACAGTGCTATATCCACTTGAGAAACCATTGGTATCATCCAAGCTTACACATAACCTTCATCATTTTTCTGATTTGGATGCCAAATGGTGATGTTGTGCCATTCATTTTGAATGGGATGAATTGGGCCAGCATGATTCATGACATGGGATAAAGGATCTTTGGAGATCTAATCTTCTTCTTGCCACTTGAGGGCAACCTTATTGTAGCCCAAGATCAACATATTATTTAAACTTATCATAAGTGGAGAGGAAGAAAGTGTGGGGTAGGCAATTTTTTCTACCATGTTTAGTTATTCAGCCCACCTACATTGTAGGAGCCCAAGGTGGAGGAGATATTTCATGAGTTTACATGTTAGAGGGTGACTCATTTTGTATGGATGATAACTTGGGGAGGGAGGTTTCACATGGGATTGATAGTTCCCAATGCATTTCAGAATCCATGCCTTGAGAGGACCTCTAGAAAACACCTAGTTGCCTCCTTGAGTATTTCACCTTTTCATGATGATGGCTATTTGGGATACTCACCAAATGCTAGCTTGCATGCTTGGGAGGGGCACTATGGAGATTTATTGATGAGACAACATCATATTCCTTATAGGAGTTAATCACATGAGGATGCTACAGGAGGAGGAAAGGAGACTTTCCAGTTCTATCCTTGCAGTTGCTTAAGGACAAGCAACATTTGGGAGGGGAGGACTGTAATATTCCAAATTAGCATGTAGCTAATTGGAATATTAAATTTTGCTGATTTCACTTAGGAGAAGAATAAATAGGTAAGGAGGCCCATAAATTTTAGAAATTAGAATAAAATCCCTCATAATGTGAAAAGGGATCATAATGCTAGCTGGATTTTACACTCTCATGTGTGAATAGGGACAAATGCATGTGGACAAGGTCAAGTTTGACCAAGTCAACAACGCTGGTATGAGAGGAAGAGATCATCCATAGAGACAACGCAATGCAAGTAGGATGAAGATTCCTTGGTGAAGGAAACCCTAATGAGTGGGGCCCAAGGCAAGAAGGCTCAAACATGTTTAAAAGGAGGGCAAGGCAGCCATAGCAAGACACCTTATGAATTGAATATTGGATTTTGGTCTGCATGACTATTCTGCTTTCTCCAACTGTTTAGTTGAGATTGTTGTGCTGGTTAGCACAAGTAATTCATGTTTATGAATTTCTTATCCTTTCTTAAGAAGCCTCTTGAGGGAGCTTTTACTATCATTCTCCACATCCAGGCTTGAGGCCAAGCATCCTCCTTCAGCTACAATGTTATTTCTGAAGTATTATAATGTTGTGTTGCAGGGAGTTGCATTGGGGGTTCACAACACCACTTCCAGAGCTTCTTTTTCAGAGGAGGGAGCTTCCATTCATTTGGGAGATCAAAAAGGAAGATTCTGGAGCATATTTTCATATCTTTGCACTTGGCCAAAGTACTCCCATCACCTACAGCATAGTCCCTTGCAGAAACTGCGTCATTTCTTGTAGTGTTGCAGTGTGAGGGTCAAACCCCTCAATCTTGAGCTACTTTCTTAGGGAAAAGGCCAACCTTTCTCCTAGAAATTTTGTAAGAAGGATCCTCCTTCATTCATTGTATTATTCAGTTGTATGTATGTAGATCTTTGGTTAGACTATGTTATTTCAGATCCAAATCTGCAGATCTACATTTTGTACTTGTGCTTTCATGAAACCCTTGCCGGGTTATCTTCATAATGTGTAAAAGGGGCTAGATCCCTATTTTTATCCATGATTTGAGTAATAAAACTAAAGATATATTATTTCCATTTTATTTTAGTAGAAACCCTCATAAAATTATGCTTTGCATGCTTCAGAAAATTATGCATATATCAAGTCATGGGATTTGGGCATTTTTAAGCCATATTGGGATCAAGAGATCTGTTTAACACATCAAGAGGGATCTGTTTAACACATCAAGAGGGATTTGTTTCTGTTCCCCTTCTGGATGTGAGTCCCAAAATACATAATAAAAGGGATCCCTGACTTATTTCTCATAGTTATAGCATAATTCCCTGAAAATAACATTTTTAGGGCACATATTGTTGCATTTCCCCACTTTGGGATAAAATAGTGGGACATATTTCTGGCTGCTGTACATGTAATTGATGGCTATGATTTCCTCACACATTTTATGAGTTCATTTATCATTGTAAATCCATTTTGTGTTCATATATTGCTGCATCCCTATTTTGGGATATTACACTCTTCCATTCCCAAATGTGGGTAAAGGGTTCCCTGCTATAGTTCATTGTCAACAGTGGGAGGAAAAAGAACCTCATTTCATCATAGGTCATGCATTGGTTTGGCTTTTTGACGACAAAAAAACCACAACTGTACACCATCAGGTAGCTTCACCAAGGATGGGATCTTCGCATCAGCCAACAATGTCACCTTTCCTACATCATCAAGTCGTTCACAGATGAGGTATTATGTGACATTGCTCCTCTTTATGTTTGTGATTTATTATTAGGCTAATGATATTTATGGAAGTGACATGTTGTGTATGAGTCAAGGCCTTGAGTTGCTATTGTTACTTTGGCAAATACGTTGTACATGATACCAGAGGTAGCACCGTTTACCGCCATCTCTTTAGTTACTGCAAAACAATGCAGTAAGCTCATTTCCAAAACTAGGAAATTTTTTTTCCTGGTGATCCACCCTCAGGGAAAGAAGAAGACTGTGGCCATGACCTCTAGATATGGCTCCTCTGTATGACAACAACAGATGGACAAAGTTGTGGAAGAGTACGGGGACATATTCGCCTCACCCAGAGGCATTCCTCTGCATTGTCAGGTCAAGCACTCCATCGATCTGACACCAGGTGAGTTTCTGCCTCATGGACCAACCTATCGACACTCTATTATGGAGAATGAAGAAATCAAGAGGAAGATTTAGGATTTGTTGCAAAATGGTCATATCCGGCCAAGTTCATCGCAATGTAGGAGCCTGACCGTGTTGGTGCCGAAGAAGGATGGGACTTGGAGACTTTGTATTGAGTATTAGGCGCTAAAAAAGATCAATTTCCAGAATAGGTACCCAATCACACAGATTGATGACCTTCTGGACCTATTTTCACATGGTGAAATTGACATCAATTTGGCTTTATTATGATATTAAATTGTCATTTAGTTTTAGTTGTGAAATTGGTTTCATTTTTCCAATTTTGGCTAAATTTTCCAATTTGGATTGGTTTTGGCACCCTTCCCTTTTCATAGAAAATTATAAAAATCTATTAGCCCTTAGGGCTAATATCTAGCCCAAGAACCAACAAAAGATGAAATGATGGGTTTTATCAATAGTCTTATTGTAATTTTTTTATAAAAAATGACCCCTCGAGGCTAATTTCAAACAACAGGGTTATTATTTTATTTTATCAAAAGAATAGCCCGAGGGCTAATCTTTGAGGGCCAACCACAGGACTAAGACCAAGCGCCAAATCCAAGTCACAAGTTGAGGGGCCCAACGCATAAGCACTAATCACCTATAATAGTTCACAAGGGGGACGAGCACATTTCTCATTTCAAACACACCATGTATACACTGGCGTATATAAACACCTTAACATCCATCTCTTGGGTTCATGTGGGATAAGTCCTCACGACACAAAAAATAAAAAATAAAAAGACCGAGTTTTCAGGTGTCATATCCTGACCGCCCAATCAATCAATCCATCAAATCGACGACCCACAACATTTTTCGCACCCCCTATTTATACATGCTATAGGGTAAACTGCTTGGGTTGTTGGTTTTCGAATATCCCTCTCAGGGCTTTTCGGTGCCCGAGGCAGACAGTAAGATTAACTGTGCTGTTCACAAAGATGGCATGAGCATGTTCATATTAACTTAAAATAACTTGATGGAATGTGATAGAGAATTACCTCTTTGACAATCTTGGAGTTCCTTGGAGAGCGCTAGGCAACGAAACAAGAGTCCTTCTTCACCGACTCCAAATATTGGTCCTGCAATCAGTCAAAGCACCCGTGTAATTTCTAACATAACATATATCCTATCAATCAAGTCAATATATAATGAACTTCTAAATTATACACATCTGAGCCATTCATATCATACTATGTAAATTTTGAAACAACAATGAAAATATTAAGCATTGAATGGACAAAACAAACATAGTTCTATTGATTTTGAAAGAAGGAGGATTACAACCGTCGGTTGTACCAAGCCAAGCCCTCCTCAGTCTCCCAACCTCTTTTATCTCTCAAGTGAAGAATTCCAAGTCCACAAGCTCTCCAGGAAGCTCTTTGACTCTTGGCCTTCACAATATAACACTATTCTCTATTCCACAAGTATGCAAAAACCTTTAGCAATCCTTCGACCCTCAATTAAGAGCCTTCAACTCCTTCTTATAGGAGAGGGAGAAAGCCATTGTTGCCTTTCTCTTTCCACTAGTTTGGAATGGAAAAAAACTTAGATGTTTCTTTAATCTCTATGCTTTTGCCTCCTTTGGAGTTTAGTCTTGTTATAGAAATGACCAATAATGAACTGGTGCTCTGCAGTTTCCTCTGTGAACTGACTCTCTTGTGAGGGAAAGCCGGAGATTCAAATCATTTTCCACGCGTTTTTCCCATTTCAAAATTAAAACACAGGTAACGCTGCCCTCTAGTGTAAATAGAGCATTGCCCTAGCCACTAACGCGGCACATTCACTGGTCTTATGCATTATAACGCTCCTGATTTGTTATACAAAGGCGTTACCTTGGCATAAATAGGTTTAATTTGGGTCTTTGTATTCCTTCCATATTTGTCTTCCCCTCTGAGCTGATGAGGAGGTATTTTGACCTGTAACAGATGCCCCCTAAAGTGTGAGGTCAGAGATGAAGATGATCGTTGAAATACTTTATAATTTTTGTAGAGATAAAGAGATTGAAAGACTAAGGAAAACCTAAAACAACAACATATGTCAGAAAATATAGTATCTGCCTTGAGTCGGGCATTTCCCATGCTCAGTAGCTTAAACAACATGATTTCTCTTAGAATAGAGATATGAAGAATCTATCCACTGATAGGCACAATGTGGAAGTGTCTGTCATAACATAATCAGGCTGAAGACGCTGTCTCCATAAACAATATCGCAACTTGGGGAAGGAAACAAAACTTTAATGATGTAGCCTTTGCCCCAAGGTCTTGACCGCCAATTCACTTAAACTGCATATTGCTCGACATGTGAATGAAGGAGTTGTCGTCAGACATGTGAGAAATCGTCTGATTACTAGTCGATAATGAAAACTGTTAACAGACGCGAAGGTGGCCACCGATAATGATGATGGTCCCTAAGATGCACAATACAATCTAGCGAGTTTGAAAAATGAGTTGAAGTCAAACAATCGTAGAATCATTCGACCAGGAGCCAATGATGAAGACCCCTGATCAAACACAAGACTACCTGCTACTGATGTCTGCAAGTATCCGGGTACTGATGGGTTTCTGGATCAACTTCCTAGATAAGATGTTGAAGTCGATAGGAAGTGATCTATTGAAATGTAGGCACTGAGGCGTCCTACATCAGTCAACATGAAACGGAAACCAACTGATTTTGTTTATGATTGAGATAATGAAGAGTAAATGGGAATGTCGGACGACAAATAATTTCTGGCATAATGAGCGGTTTGGTTGATAAAAGGAGCAGTAGATAGCGAGATCTGCTTGAACAATAGAAGGCACTCTAGCAGGGTACTAGGCAGCTGAAGCTTGATGAACACCAAAGAGTGTGTTAGGATTTTACCGGTGTAGGGACACTGGGAAATGAAGGCTAATACTCATAGATGGTAGGGTTCGGCTAACTGCGAAAGAGTTTTCTGGGAAGTGCCATGTTCAAGAATTTTTCTTCCAAATCGACCTTTTAGAAAATGTAACATAGGTAGTATCCATTTTGTCCAAATTTTTCCCCATATGATTAAGTTTAGAGAGTCCAGACGAGTAAACTCGGTGAATTTTTCATATTTAGAGAGTCTGAAAAATGTCAGGAAAGACAACTCTGTGCCCCATCTAATTAGGTTGAACGAGTCCAGATGAGTAAACTCGGTGAATTTTTCATGTTTAGAGAGCTTTTGAAAAAGAGGAAAAGAATGGCTCCTTGCTCTCTGTCGTGGTAGTTTAACGAGCCCGAAAAAGTCAAATCGGGGTTTTTTCAGTTTTATGAGCGAGAAAAAGGTTCCTAAAAATAATGCTCAGTGTTTCTTCATTATTTTAACGAGTCTGAAGAAGAGAACTCTAGGTTTTTCGGATTAACGAGCAAGAAAAAGGCCATAAAAAGAACGCTCGATGTCAACTTCGTATAAGTTTAACGAGTCCGAAGAAGGGAACTCGAGGTTTTTTGGATTAACGAGCAAGAAAAATACTGTAAAAAGAACGCTCGAAGCTTCTTTGTGTAAGTTTAACGAGCCCGAAGAAGAAGACTCGAGGTTTTTCGGATTAACAAGCAAGAAAAATACCATAAAAAGAATGCTCGGAGCTTCTTCGTGTAAGTTTAACGAGCCCGAAGAAGAAGACTCGAGGTTTTTCGGATTAACGAGCAAGAAAAATACCATAAAAAGAATGCTCGAAATTTCTTGATCTCTTTCTCGTTAATAGAATTATCTATGTCGGGAATTTTCTTATGAGACCAAGAAAACACATCGCGGAATTCTTTGAAAATGGATGTGAAGCGCGCAATTTCCTCAGGATTGCAAGCTTCTCCAATCTGAACATTTTCCACGATACCCGTTTTGATTGAAATATCAATGAGCATTGCCTTAGAAAGATTACCCATGTTCCCTTCTGACTCGATAGTTTGGACAGTCGTGTAAGTGGAGGGAACCATCTCAGGTGGGTCAAAAGATGGGATTTCAGTTTTTATTGCCTCCGAGTCAATCATCGAAGCACGATGGTGAAACTCTCCCCAAGGTCATTATTCTAGAGACATGATCTCTCGAATAGCTTCGTCTATGGGCAAGACTTCATTGAGGAGATCCTTAGAGAGAACAGTGATGGGAGGGAGGTTGGTACCTTCGGTCGAAACCATAGCAGTGGAGGGTTCAGATGCGGTTTGGATGGCCTGGTAAGCCAACTCGGCTGGTGAGAGTGGCACCTAATCTCCATAGGAATCAATGTCTAAAGGTGCCGGAATGATCCATGGGTCGATAGATCCATCCAAAGTGGTGGATATCATTGCAACCGTGTTTGGGATCAATGGTGGCGGGAGAGGAAAACAACCTAGTAGAGAAGATGCATTTAGAATACCGGTACCGATACTGACGTAAGAGTCAGGAAAGCCTCCTATTAGGGGTACAGTGCTACTTGGTAACATGGCATAATCAGGGGTGCAGAAGGATAGCTGATCCACTATGACTATTTTCCCATCCAATGGAAATAGGATGAGTCGGAAGACCGAAGACACAATGGCAGTCATGGCATAAGACCAACTGCGACCAAGCAATAGATTATAGTCTAGATGGAACTCTATGACTTCAACATCCACGTTTACCATTTTCCCACTCAGAGTGATGGGAAAGATAGCAAGGTATCCTTTTGGGAGGAAAGTGTGGGCATCGAAAGCTTTGAGGGAATTCGATGGCGGGGTGAGGGTAGGAGAACCTAAATTGAGCCAGCAAGCTTGTGACATAACGTAGGTCGAAGCACCTTCGTCTATGACAGTGCGATGGATTGGTCTCCCTTTCGACACAACCTGCACCTGGAATGCGAGTTGGTGTGAGAGGCGAGGTTTAGCCTTTTCCATATCAAAGATAGCTAGCATGGAATCTTGGGGGTCTATTCCACCAATGGCCGAAAGCAAGGCTTTCCTTTGTGCTGGATAGGTTTGTAATACTTCGAGAGCAGACATAGCTGACGGTGCCTGCGCCAAATCTTCTACAATGTTGTAGTTTTGGGCTGCATGTGCAGAGGTGTTATGAGTCATGCGTCGAAGTGTCCCTTTGGGGGGACGAATCACGGGGTCAGCAGTAGGTCGTTCGATATTCAAATCGTTTGGCGACAGTGGATTTGAACTAGTACCAGGTTCTTGAGCATCTATGGTAGGGCTTCCATAAAGCTTAGCTCGAGTTTGAAGGTCAACACTCTCAATGCCATAAATGGAAGATGGTCCTTCACCAGAAGGATATGAACCACCATTGCCCCGTTGATGGGGTTGTGGTGGATTGTCAACCATGTGTTGATGTTGCTGCTATTGATTAGGGAAGTGATTATGAAGAACGGCAGGTGTTCGTCCAGATTCCTTGTTGGCAATAAAATCGGTGCATTCCTGCAGCTGAGGACATTTGTATGTCAAGTGGTCCTCCACACAGATTTTGCAAGGAAATTTCATGGGTTTATCCTTCCCTTTGTCATTCTTGGCAGTGTTTTTTTTATTAGGGTTATTTTGATTATTCGACTGCTCTTCCGACGAAGATGAATTTTTCTTGTTCTTCTTATTTTTCCCACTAGGTTTTTGTGAGGTTTGCATCGAATTTACCTCAGCGGTGGGAAGAGTAGTCATTTGGTGAGGGGCGGTGGCAGCCGAAGATGGCTGGGAGGCTTGCCCCTGAGACTGATTTGTGGCTACGCCAGAGATCGTGCCAACGAGACCATCGGCATGAGCTCTGGTTTTCTGAGTAGCCGGAGGAGTTGGGTTGCCAGGGGCATGGGGGAGAAAATCATACAGCGTGCCAGATTGTGAGTAGATTAAATCTAAATGCTGGGCACTGCGAATGCATTGATCTTCTGTAACCACACCAGAAAGGCCAATGTTTTTAGCTATGTGGGGTAAGAGAGACTTGCAAAACCAATTGGCTAAGAGATGATCCGGAATTGGTGCTTTGACTAGCCTCCTCCTACGTCTCCATTCATGAATGTGATCGAAGATGTGGGTGGCGGTGTCTTGGCGAAGCAAAGTTAATAGTTCTGTTCCGGTTTCAAATCTAATTGGTAGTTGGAAGTTCTTTAGAAACTCCGTTGCTAAAGCACCAAACGTATTGATGGTGGCGCGTGGTAATTCAATGTACCACTTGGCAGCATTGCCTGTAAGTGTGCGGGGAAACAGTCGAAGTCGGACACTATCATCTACCATGGAATTGGATATAGAACATAGGTGAAAGGTAGTGATGTGTGCGGATGGGTCGTCCCCTTGTTTCCCGTCGAATTTCAGGATGTCGGAATGAATCTTATGCGGTACTGGAGGCCAAAGCGGGTTGTGATTGATGGGATCATTAGTCAGTTTATGGATATCGGGGATGTCCAAAGCTGCCAAGAATGGCAATTGTCGATTTTCCCTCGAATCTAACCAAGGCAGTATGGGCTGACTATTTATACCATAGGGTCCACCCATCAATGTGTTACCAGGAGGATAAGTATGACTTTGGTAAAAACTTCCTATAGGCGGAGGAGTAGGGACATACGGTTGCTTTCCATAGGGCATGTTGTATTGTGGGGTGAACTGTTGGTTGCCCCCAGTATAAAAGTGCCCTCCCATTCCAGATGGAGGTTGGGGTTGGTTAGTCCAAATGGATGCAATAGAATTTCCCAGAGGCATGCTACTACTTGCATAGTTTGGCAACGACATAGACCCTACACCTATATTTGAACCACTTAAGGGAAGAGTGTTAACAATAGGTTGTCCTATTTGTCCTAAGGATTGCAGAGGAAGTGAAATGTTCCCTGCTACCTGCATGCTGGTGACACTGCCCCCTGGCATAGAAGCCAATGGGTTTGAACTCAACAGAGGGTTCCAACCGAAAGGGTTTCTAAAAGGTACCGAAGTAGTCATACTCGTGGAGGAGCTACCGTGGGTCCCAACGTGGTCACGGTAGGAGTAGATGCCGAAGGATTCGGCAAGCTACTGATAGTTGTGATGACCATAGGGTTGGGAGTAGGTATATGTTGACTACTGGGGTTACCCAGTGATGGCATAGAACTGATCACCAGCGGGGAGGATGGTGGCGAACCTGGGATGGTTGCCATTGGCATCGACCCTGTGGATGCCAGTGGTGAAATGGATGTTGGTGCGGCCGAAGACATATCTTGGCGTGGTGGAATCTGAATTATCACAGGCCCCAATGGATCAGTGAGCGGAGGATTTTAATGAGGTACAACCCCTTCAGTGAAAGGGTCTTCCGAAAATTCTAGATGATATGAGGGTATGTGATAATCAAGATTAGTCAATGGAGACCTGCTTAATTTTAACAAATTTTAATAAATTTTGATGTATTATAAAGTCTCAGTGACAGTAACCACACACCTAAAAAAAAGAAAAAAAATGACTCTCTAAAATCAATCAGCAAGCAACCAGAATAGGGTGCCCTGTCTGAGTACTACCATTTACTGGTGATGAAATCCAGTATCACAATAGTATACAGAGAGGGTTGGTTGAAAGTACAGTTATAGTCACTCTAGAGCTTCACCCGAACCTTAGACGATAGGTGTAAGCACTCTCGTGAAGATGAGTGCCCTTCTAAAGACCGAAGATAGAGTGGGTCCGTCTGTTTCAGGTACCAGGACAGCCCGTCCCAGTCACCTTATGTAAGTCCCTAAAAATTATGGCCACTAAAGATACCTCAAATCACAGACATCATCAGGGGGGTCCATGGTCAAGGATAGTGTGCTATATGGGCAGAATACCTAGATCCCTGATCTAGTTTCGACATCCTCGAAGGGAACCCCAATATATAACACACCCACTGGATACAGTCGAAGGTGGGCTACCTTCTTGTGCACCCAAGTGTTGTCTCGCGCTAAGCTCCGGTAAAGGAACGGTCCTGATAATATGAGTGCAATAGGATTTCACTCGTCAATGACTCTAGTTTCAAGTTTTGAGATCTTGGGTGGTTTTCTCACTGTTCCTAACCCAAGATCCTAGCCTGAACTATTGTTTGTGTGAGATCAAAAAAGAGTAATGATTGATTTTATTATCGCTTTATTCTTAGTGTACTTGATTATTAGTCTTGCGGAGGGGGAGTGGACGTATGAAATGTGATGAGACTCTGACTCAAGAAACCATGAAAAACATGCTCTAGATATTAAATTCGATGAAGAGTGTTTCTACAAGGAGAGGTTTCTTTTCAACATCCATGCACTAACATTCAAATAGCTCAGTTCAACTTTTAAAGATTCAGACTTCTATCTACCTCTTTTAAACAGTCTATGAACTGAAAATTTCAGAATAAACTCAGCTAGATGCAAAAAAATAATAATAATAAAAAAAATTATCTTAAAAAGTAAATGCTTTGGACACTGACTTTTCAAACAAGATAAACAAATAGAAATGCCAGCTTAGCAGACAAGCACAGGGATTCAGTCAGCAAAAGGTACTGATGGCCAAAAAACTCTGCAACTAAAACACCATCACAGCAGTGAATAACAAGGTTATGGTTGAGTAACACTCTTTCTATGAGTAAAGACAACGACTAACGCACTGTATTTAATCAGAGACAGCGTTATAATGCACTGGACAACCTACAGAGGTAGCGTTAGCCAGGGAAAAGTTCTTCAATTGGTCAAACAGAAACAGGATTGAACTCTCCGAGCGTTTGATATGTCTACTGGGCATCAAAAATGGTTAGAAGGGTATGTGAACAGAGGAAAGAAGAGAGGAGGGAAGAAATAGTTCGGAAACTATGGGGAAACTCCCCAGCGGAGTCGCCAATTCTGCTATAGGGTAAACTGGTTGGGTTGTTGGTTTTCGAATATCCCTCTCAGGGCTTTCCGGTGCCCGAGGCAGACAGTAAGATTAGCTGTGTTGTTCACAAAGATGGCATGAGAATGTTCATATTAACTTAAAATAACTTGATGGAATGCGATAGAGAATTACTTCTTTGACAATCTTGGAGTTCCTTGGAGAGCGCTAGGCAGCGAAATAAGAGTCCTTCTTCACCGGCTCCAAATCTTGGTCCTACAATCAGTCAAAGCACCCGTGTAATTTCTAACATAACATATATCCTATCAATCAAGTCAATATATAATGAACTTCTAAATTATACACATCTGAGCCATTCATATCATACTATGTAAATGTTGAAACAACAATGACAATATTAAGCATTGAATGGAAAAAACGAACACAGTTCTACTGATTTTGAAAGAAGGAGGATTACAACCGTTGGTTGTACCAAGCCCTCCTCAATCTCCCAATCTCTTTTATCTCTCAAGTGAAGAAGTCCAAGTCCACAAGCTCTCTAGGAACCTCTTTGACTCTTGGCCTTCATAATATAACACTATTCTCTATTCCACAAGTATGCAAAAACCTTTAGCAATCCTTCGACCCTCAATTAAGAGCCTTCAGCTCCTTCTTATAGGAGAGGGAGAAAGCCATTGTTGCCATTCTCTTTCCACTAGTTTGAAATGGAAAAAAACTTAGATGTTTCTTTAATCTCTATGCTTTTGCCTCCTTTGGAGTTTAGTCTTGTTATAGCAATGACCAATAATGAACTGGTGCTCTACAGTTTCCTCTGTGAACTGACTCTCTTGTGAGGGAAAGCCGGAGATTCAAATCATTTTCCATGCGTTTTTCCCATTTCAAACTTAAAACACGGGTAACGCTGCCCTATAGTGTAAACAGAGTGTTGCCCTAGCCAATAACGTGTCACATTCACTGGTCTTATGCGTTATAACGCTCCTGATTTGTTATAGAAAGATGTTACCTTGGCAGAAATAGGTTTAATTTGGGTCTTTGTATTCCTTCCATATTTGTCTTCCCCTCTGAGCTAATGAGGAGGCATTTTGACCTGTAACAATCCAACCTTTACTGGCGGGTGGGGTGTGCCCGAAAAGTGGTTTCCTCCCCGCTGGTCCCACGTCAATGTGTCAGCCCCTCATCATTTCACACCCCCCCCTCACAAACATCTTACCTCTATTAACCCCCCACCCCCCCCCCCCCCCCCAAAAAAAAAATCCTTTAAACCAAATCCTTTCACTACTCTCCTTCTCGCGCGCTCCCCTCCACTCTCATCTCAATGCATGGCCGAAACCATTAGTTTATTAAAGGACTTCATGGGTAACCGTACAAACTTCCAACAGACCCGCGCCCACCACTAGTCCTCCTGTCATGAACAAAACACCATCACCATCAATATCAACACGTTTTCGAAAGCATGATGAAGGTATTTCAATCAGATATAATTATGAAAAATATACTTCTAAGCCAAATAGAAGTCTTCTTCTTCAACCTATTCAAAGACTTTAAAAATTCTTCAAGTTTCTCCAAATCAGATATTCTAAATGTTAGCAACATGCTTCTTGTAGCCTTGAATGTATTTACGTGGAGCAAGCTCATAGGGCTCTCATGTAATAGTTTTTAGGCTAGTTTTCAAATTAGGATTTTCCTATCAATTTGTATTAGGAGAGGAAGGCCTACGAGCCTCTTATGTATATATTAGTGTTGTTAGATTAAAAAAATAGAGGTTGGACTCCTTTGTAGCAGGCCTTTGGCACTGTAGATTGATACTTTCTTATCTCTTTGAAGTTAATATAGAAACGTTTCTTTTATAGACGTGAGATTCATTATGATATTATTTTTTATTATGTGTTCATGTTTTCAACATTCATGACTGTGTTTTTCTATTGGTATACTATGTACTTTAGTGAAGGAATCCATACATGATAGATGCTCCTTTCATTATGATTATACCTATTATGTATGTGAAAATTATTAGTACATAATTATCTCTTCTTGATACTCTGTTATAGTGGTTTCCCTTTTTTAATTTCTTCTAAAACTGTGTTAAGAGATTCAGCCTGGATAGATGCCTCTCATGCAGTGGGCTTTCCCTTATTTCAAATTTTCATTTCATTATATTTATTAGCTGAACAATATGCTTACCTTGCCTCAGAGTTTTAGAAATAATCTAGCCAATTATTAGTTGCAAGCCATTGAGTTTCAAGTTTTGACTCCATTTCCCAATGGTTTCTTTTTAAAGCTTGTCCAACCAGCCTTCTTGAATCCAAATTTGTTCATTTACATATCTGGCCACTATGTTTAAATCCAAGTTGTTATTGTAGTGATATTGGGTAGCAAACTCCGTGAGGGAGCCCCATTTGGTTGAAAGGGCCAGCTTTTAGCCTAAAGATTGGTATAAAATAGTTACCTTGGGAAATACTTTGACACAACCCAAAGTAAATTTCTAAGTGATAACATCTTGGCATCATTTCTAGGGAATGATTGTTATTATTTTCCCTGGGAAGAATTATATTGTATCAGATCTAAGGTCTAAGAGTAGTAGACACTTAGGCACATATTGGTTGTATTCCTGCTCTGGTAACTCCACACATCAGATAATCAGTTTGAAGGTTATTCCATTGGAAAAAGGATCCAGAGGAATCAAACTTCATGGTGACTCCACTGCTTGAAGATCAGTAGCTTGAGAAAGTTCTTGGTGACTTCACTATTTCCAAGATGATTTCTACTGCAATAATAAATCCCGGGTATGCTCCCATGGATCAGTCTCACGTGTATGGGTTTCCAAATCCTATGCGTCGTGTTGATTGGTCAACCCATCTTCCCATGTTCAAATATGAAAAGAAACATGATGCTTGTCTCCATTTGGTTAAATTCCACACACATGTATGTAGACTGAGGGTTGAGTTTCATAAATATTATCTCATGAAGATGTTTATGGCTACCATAGGAGACAATGCTAGAGTATGGTATGAAGGGTTGAAATTAGGAAGCTTGTGTTCTCTTAAATATTTTCATAGAATATTTTTTGAACATTATGGGAAGTCTCATCCTTTATCATCATTGTTTCAAGGATGTTGCAATCTTTGGAAAGGTTTCATTCAATATATTAAAAGTATTGATGATGATGTAGAATGTATGGATGGTGACGAGATATTAGAGGCACTTTATGAATTTTCCTCTCAGGCTAGTTGTCTTGAAGATCAAGAAGTCACATCCTTAGTTGAAGATGAAAATAATCAAGACCTTGATGATGATATTCATGTTTTTTCTCATAAGATAAATACAAATATGCAGCATATTTGTAATCTTTTAAGTGATCAAGACTACCCATCAAATTATGCTTCAAACCTTTCATTGCCTGAGTTTGTGTTTCAAAAAAGGGTTTGTGAGGACCAAGTATCTGAAAACACATGCACAGAGATATCAATTATTGAAAAATTACACGACATAGAGTATCAAGAAATCTATAGTTCAGCTCATGATATTTCTCAAACAGAGACACAAGAAAGTGATGAAAATGATGGAACACAAGATTAGGCAAGCATGTTTTCTTTTCAAAAGACTGTTCAAGAAATCAGTGAGTCAAATTATGATGACATTGGAATTGAAAACATAGAAGAAGGGACAAAAGTTAGAAATGAAGCTTATCTCCCTAGTTTGGTCCATTAAGAAAAAGAAAATTTGCATATCTTTCATGATCCTTTGGTCAACTTGTTGCAATCATTAGTGAAGATGGAGTCTATTTTGTTTATAAGTTCATATTATGGATTTAATTTTTATTCCAAGTTGCCACTAGATGATCTATTTTTTATTGTACTCAATCACAATCGAGGATCCCAGGTGTCAGATCAGCTCTTTAACTAGTTTTATTGGCGGTTCCATTTTACTTCAATCAGGCATGTAGTTTGCAACTGTTAGAGTAGGTTTCCATGTACAAAAATAATCTCATAGGAATGAGAAAGTTTGGTTTTCAGTTCTCAGTTACATTATCAGTTTTTACAGTTGTTGTTTTTAGTTTGGAATTTTTCCTTCAGTTAGAGAAGGTTACAGGTCAGCATTGCACGGGCGAAGGAAAGTATGTCAAGGCTTCGGGAATAGTCCAAATGGTCAGGCACTGGAACTACAGATCTGAGGTTCTTTGCTACCCCATAAGGGGTACATCATCCCAAGTTGGATCCACTGTTATCACATGGTAAAATTGTCATCAATTTGGCTTTTATATGATATAATTGTAATCTAGTTTTAGTTGTGAAATTGGTTTAATTTCACCAATTTGGATTAGTTTTGGCACCCTTCCTTTTCATAAAAAATTATAAATATTTATTATCCCTTACGGCTAATCTCCAGACAAAGCACCAACAAAATATGAAATGAGGGGTTTTATCAACAGTCTTATTGTTAGTTCTAAGACTTTTGTGATCCATAATATCGATAAAAGAACTTTCGGATTAATCACATCATTAGGATTAGGTCGACGTTTCGAACCAACTAATGTGGTTCATCCTCGGGACAAGGTGGAGAGACTAATCAATCTCAGTGAATAAATAGTGGAGATGCATCATTACCCAAAAATAGTCGTTGAGAACTAGCTGTTAAGAACCATCCGTTAAAACTAGTTGTTAAGAAGTAGCCATTAGTTTAGTTAATTAGTTAAAAATATAAATTAATTATTTAAATAAAACATTTATTTAATTAAAATAAATAAATAAATTTAAAATATAAATAAAAAATAATTATTTAATAAATTATTTAAATAAATAAAATAAATCAATAAAAATTTAAAAATAAAATCGATTAATTAATAAATTATCTAGAGAAATAAAATAACTCAATAAAATAATTAAAATACAACTAAAAATAAAATAAAAAACAGAAACACCTAACAAAGAAATAAGATAGGTAAAAAAAATTCTACATAAATACATAAAACTAAATAATTAAAATAAAGTGAATTAGTTAATTAAATAATTTTATTATGAAATCAAAATAAATATAATACATAATAAGGGTAAATTTTTTATTAATTCAATATATAAAATAAAATTAGTTAGTTATTTAATTAAAATAAATATAATAGGTAATAGGAGGGTAAATTTTTTATTAATTCAATATATAAAAAAATTAGTTAAGTAATTAATTAATTAGATAAAAATAATAATTCAATAATTTAATTAAATAAAGTATAACTAATTTCTTTTTTCAATTATAAATCTTCCAGGAAATCATATAAGTAATTTTTGGAACCGACGCGTTTCGAACTTCAACTGAAGTTCATCATCAGGATAATGAAGATTAGCTGATCTGACATACACATTTATACGAGGAAGAGAGAAGCAACAGTCAAAACCCAAAGAGTTTAAAAATGGTCAAAAATAAGAAAAATCATAAAATAATCCAAAAAATATAACTAACCCATCCTAAAAACTAAAAACGATCAAAAATAAAACTAAAAATAAAATATAAAAGTCATAATCACCACTTCATATAAGATCACCCTAAAAACTCCCCCAACAAGATAAAAAGGTTATTAAGAGAAAAATTCAAGTCAAAGTCATAAACTCTAAATAAATTAAAAATAAATAGAAAAATAAAATAAATACAATAAATTAATAAATAAATGGAGGAATAAAATTAGACACAAGAAATAAAAATAAAAATAAAACAAAAATAAAAGTAAAAATAAAAATAAATTATTTGTATTTTATATTAATTAATAAATAAATAAATTCACATACATACACCAATAAATAAAATAATAAAATAAATAAAATAATAACATTAAAAAGACCAAATCATAAAATAGAAATAATAAAAACCAAAGAATAAAACGACCCACTAAAAAGTAAAACGAAAACCAAAGAAATCAAGTCAAAGTCAAATAATTAATTTGTAAATAAATAAAAATAATAAAATAAAATCAATAACTAAAATAAATTAATAAATAAATACATGAAAAAAAAAAACTTTTCATTAATTTATAAATAATTAAAAATAATTAATTTATAAATAAATAAAAATAAAAATAGAAATAAAATTATATATATATATATATATATATATAATTTTTAATTAAATTTTAATAAATAAATAATCAAATACTAAAATAAAATAATAGAATAACAACCAAAGAATACAAGGAAATTTATAGGGAGTGAAGAGATGGAATCCAACAACTGCTAACTTTCCATCCGTCATCCCTATTCAACGTGCGGGACTTTTTCTCAATCTCAATCGCCTCTCTAAATTTCCGGTGATGGAAATGGTCAACCCTAGCAAGGATTCTAGCGTCCTCCATACAGATGTGATGCTTTGTCTTTTCTGCATGCTCAACTAACGCGGAGGACTTGGTTCTACCATGTCTAATATCCACAGCATGCTCCTGGAACCTCTTATTAATCGATCGACCAGTTTCACCAATGTAGGGAGTCCCGCAAGAGCACGGAATCAAATAAACAACTTTCACGTTTTTAGGGTCCAATTGGTCCTTAACCGATTTAAGGGAGCCTCGAATGGTGTTTAAAGGTTTAAAAGACGAAGAGATCTTATGCTTCCTTAAAATCCGAGCAATCTTGTCAGTAGTACCTTGAATAAAAGGTAAATAAACTTTACCAACAACATCACCACTAATGTTATTCCGTCTAGGACCTTTGCTCACATTCATGAAAGCCTTCAAACCCTGACTTCTACTATAACCATTTTCTCCGAAGACTTTAAGGAGATGGGCTTTCTCTTCATCTAAATGATCAATATCAGAAATTCTAAGAGCTATTGTAGCTAAATTATTCAAAACTCCAAATTTCTGAGCGGGAAAATGATGAGAATCAGAATGTAGATACTGCTCAGTGTGCGTCTTCTTCCGAAAAACACGGTGCGAGAAAGAGCCATTATTATTTCTAGAGATGAGAACAAGTATAACTAAATAAATAAAATATAAATGAAGAGACCTAAGAAGGTACTAGGTACTAGGGAGGGGGAAAATTTAACAACTAAATAAACTCTACTAAATCAATAAATAAAGTAGAATTAAAAAAAAAAATTATAAATAAATAAATAAAAATTAAACAAAACTTATCTGGCGAGAACGGGGGTCCAACTCTTACTTAATTTCCAACCATCATCACGGTTGAGATTATTAGCATGTCGTTCAATTTCGATTAATTTCCTATGGTGGAAGTGATCTACCCTCGCAACGAATTTAGAGTCCTCAATATAAACATGGTGGCAGGATTTTCCACATGTTCAACAAGAGCTGAGGTATGGGACCGATTATGTATAATATCCGCAGCATGCTCTCGGATCCTCTACCTAATAGATCGACCTGTTTCCCCTATATAGGGAGTTCCACAAGAACAAGGAATCATATAAACCCCTTTCATGTCCTAAGCATCGATAGGGTCTTTAACAGACGCAAGAGAATTTCTAATAGTGCATAGAGGTTTGAAAGAAGTAGAGATATTATTCCTCGTAAGGACATGGGAAATCTTGTCCGTTGTCCCCTGGATAAATGGGAGATGGACTTTGGAAACAGGATCCATACGAGTAGATTTTCCACCCAATCCTTTATATGCCTTGTGAAAGGCTTTAAGACCTTGAGATCTACCATAACCATTATTTTCAAAAACGTCCAGAAGATGGGATTTCTCTAATTCCAAGGAGTTTTCATTAGAGATTTGAAGAGGCTGAGTCGCAAGAGTACACAGGAACCCAAATTTCTGAGCAGGAAAATGATGGGACCTAGCATGAAGATAATGTTCTGTGTGAATCTTTTTACGAAAAACCCGGTGAGAGATGGAACCATCCTCATTCCTTGAGAGCAAGATATCAAGGAAAGGGAGGCAACCATCTACCTCCACTTCCATCGTGAACTTGATGGAATCAAAAAGCGAGTTCAGGTGCTCAAGGAAAAGATCTAATTTCTCCCAACCATGGGGCCAGATGACTAAAATTAACTAAAATTTAATTCACTTTATTTTAATTATTTAGTTTTATTTATTTATGTAGAAATTTTTTTACCTATCTTATTTCTTTCTTAGGTCTTTCTGTTTTTATTTTATTATTTTATTTTTAGTTGTACTTTAATTATTTTATTGAGTTATTTTATTTATCTAGATAATTTATTAAATAATCAATTTTATTTTTAAATTTTTATTGATTTATTTTATTTATCTAAATAATTTATTAAATAATCAATTTTAATTTATATTTTAAATTTATTTATTTATTTTAATTAAATAAAATTTTTATTTAATTAATTAATTTATATTTTTAACTAATTAACTAAACTAACGACTACTTCTTAACAGCTGGTTCTTAACAACTAGCTCTCAACGGCTATTTTCGGGTAATGATGCATCTCCACTATTTATTCACTGAGATTGATTAGTCTCTCCACCTTGTCATGAGGATGAACCACATTAGTTGGTTCGAAACGTCGACTTAATCCTAATTATGTGATTAATCCGAAAGTTATTTTATGAACAGTCTTATTGTAAATTTTTATAAAAAAATGAGCCCTCGAGGCTAATTTCCAACAACAGGGTTATTATTATTTTTTATCAAAAGATTAGCTCAAGGGATAACCTTTGAGGGCAAACCACGGGACCAATACTGAGTGCTAAATCCAAGTCACAAGTCGAGTGGCCCAACACATAAGCACCAAGCACGGAGCAGATTTCACAAGGGGGTCAAGCGCATTGCTCATATCGAATACACCATGTATACACTTGCGTATATAAGAAACTTAACGTCCATCTCTTGGGTGCATTTTGGATAAGTCCTCACTACGCAAAAAATAAAAAATAAAAATCTCAAGTTTTCAGGTGTCATATCCTGACCACCCGATCAATCACTCTATCAAGTCCATGACTCACAGTATTTTTCGCACCCTGCTATTCATCTGACCTTTACCGCTGTGGGGGTCTAAAAAGTGGTTTCCTTCCCACTGGTCCCATGTCAACGTGTCATCCCCTCATCATTTCACACCCCCTTGAAAACCACTTGCCACTCTTACCCCTCCACCCCTGAAATGCACCGAACCAACTCATTTTACCACTGTCCTTCCCATGCACTCCTCTCCACTCTCATCTTGACACGTGGCTGAAACCGTTAGTTTATTAAATGACTTCCCGGGTAACCATACAAACTTCCAAGAGACTCGCACCCACCACTAGTCCTTCTGTCATGAAAAACACACCATTACCATCAGTATCAACACGTTTTCAAAAGCATGACGAAGGTATTTCAATTAGATATAATTATGAAAAATATACTTCTAAGCCAAATAGAAGTCTTCTTCTTCAACCTGTTTGAAGACTTTCACTCTTCTTCAACTTTCTCCAGATTAGATCTTCCAAATTTCAGCAACATTCTTCTTGTAGCCTAGAATGTATTTACATGGAGCAAGCTCATAGGGATCTCATGTAATAGTTGTTAGGCTAGCTGTCAAATTAGGATTTTCCTGTCAATTTGACTTAGGAGAGGAAGGCCTGCGAGCCTCTTTTTTATATATTAGTGTTGTTAGATTAAAAAAATAGAGGTTGGACTCCTTTGTAGAAGGCCTTTGGCACTGTAGATTGATACTTGTTTATCTCTTTGAAGTTAATATGGAAAATTTTCTTTTCTGGACGTGAGATTCATTATGGTATTTTTGTTTAGTATGTGTTTCTGTTTTCAACATTCATGACTATGTTTGTATACTTGTATACTCTGTAGTTTAGTGAAGAAATTTATCCATGATAGATGCTCCTTTCATTATGATTATACCTGCTATGTATCTGCAAATTATTATTACATAATTCATCTCTTCTTGATACTCTATTCCAATGGTTTCCATTTTGTAATTTCTTCTAAAACTGTGTTAAGATATTCATCCTCGATAGATGTCTCCTGTGCAGCGGGCTTTCCTTTATTTGAAACTGTCATTTCATTTTCTTTATTAGTTGAACAATATGATTATATTGCCTCGGAGTTTTAGAAATAATCTAGCCAATTATTAGCTGTAAGCCATTGAGTTTCAAGTTTTGAATCCATTTCCCAATGATTTTTTTAAAAATCTTGTCCAACCAGCCTTCTTAAATCCAACTCTGTTAATTTACATTTCTAGCCACTAAGTTTAAATCCAAGCTATTATTTTAGTGATCTTGGGTAGCAGAATTGTTGAGGGAGCCCCATCTGGTTGAAAGGGCCAGTTTTCAGCCTAAATATTGGTCTGAAATGGTTACCTTAGGAAATAATTTGACACAACCTGAAGTAAATTTATAAGTGATAACATCTTGGCATCGTTGCCAGGGAATGATTGTTATTATTTTACCTGGGAAGAACGACATTGTTTCAGTTATAAGGTCTGAGAGTAGCAGACACTTAGGCACAATTGGTTGTATTCCTTCTCTGGTGACTCCACACATTAGATAATCAGTTTGAAGGTGATTCCATTGGAAAAAGGATCAAGAGGAATCAAAACTTCATGGTGACTCCATTGCTTGAAGATCAGTAGCTTGAGAAGGTTCTTGGTGACTTCACTATCTCCAAGATGAGTTCTACTGCAAGGATAAATCCTGGGTATGCTCCTATTGATCGGTCTCACATGTATGGGTTTCCAAATCCTATGCCTCGTGTTCATTGGTCAACCCATCTTCCCAAGTTCAAATATGAAAAGAAAGATGATGCTTTTCTCCATTTGTTTAAATTCCACACACATGTATGTAGACCGAGGGTTGAGTTTCCTAAATATTTTCTCATGAAGATGTTTATGGCTACCCTAGAAGACAAAGATAGAATTAGGAAGCTTGTGTTCTCTTAAATATTTCCATAGAATATTTTTTGAACAATATGGGAAGTCTCATTCTTTATCATCATTATTTCAAGACTGTTGCAATATTTGGAAAGGTTTTCTTCAATATATTAAAAGTATTGATGATGATGTAGAATGTATGGATGATGAGGATATATTAGAGGCACTTTATGAATTTTCCTCTCAGGCTATTTGTCTTGACTATCAAGAAGTCACGTCCTTAGTTGAAGATGAAATTAATCAAAAGCTTGATGATGATATTCATGTTTTTTATCATAAGATAAATGTAGATATACAACAGATTTGTAATCTTTTAAGTGATAAAGACTGCCCATCAAATTATGCTTCAAACCTCTTACTGCCTGAGTCTGTGTCTCAAAAAAGGGTTTGTGAGGACCAAGTCTCTAAAAGCACATGCGCAAAGATATCAATTATTGGAAACGTACATGACATAGAGTATCAAGAAATCTACAGTTCAACTCACGATATTTATCAAACAAAGACGCAAGAGAGTGATGAAAATGATGAAACACAAGATCAATCAAGCATGTTTTCTTTTCAAAAGTCTGTTCAAGAAATCAGTGAGTCAAATTATGATGATCTTGGAATTGAAAACATAGAAGAAGGGACAAAAGTTAGAAATGAAGCTTATCTCCCTAGTTTGGTCCATCCAGAAAAAGAAAATTTGCATATCTTTCATGATCCTTTGGTCAAATTGTTGCAGTCATCAGTGAAGATGGAGTCTATTTTGTTTATAAGTTCAGATTATGGATTTATTTTTTATTCCGAGTTGCCACTAGATGATCTATTTCTGATTTTACTCAAGCACGATCGAGGAGCCCAAGTGTTACATCAGCTCTTTGACTGGCTTTATTGTCAGTTTCATATTACTTCAAACAAGCATGTAGTTTACAGTTGTTAGAGTAGGTTGCCATTTACAAAAATAAGCTCATAGGAATTAACAAGTTTGGTTTTCAGTTCTCAGTTTGTACAATTGCTGTTTTTAGTTTGGAATTTTGTCTTCAGTTAGAGAACGTTAGAGGTCAACATTGCATGGCTGAAGGAAATTACATAAAAGCTTCAGGAATATTCCAAATGGTCAGGCACTGGAACTACGGATCTGAGGTTCTTTACTGCCCCACAGGGGGGACATCATCCCTAGTTGGATCCACTGTTATCACATGGTAAAATTGTCATCAATTTGGATTTTATATGATATAATTGTAATTTTGTTTTAGTTGTGAAATTGGTTTCATTTTTCCAATTTTGGCTAAATTTGCCAATTTGGATTAGTTTTGGCACCCTTCCCTTTTCATAAAAAATTATAAATATTTATTATCCGTTAGGGATAATATCTAGACAAAGCACCAACAAAATATGAAATGAGGGGTTTTATCAACAATCTTATTGTAATTTTTTATAAAAAATGAGCCCTCGGGGCTAATTTCCAACATCAGGGTTGTTATTTTTTTTTATCAAAAGATTAGCACGAGGGCTAATCTTTGAGGGCCAACCAAGGGACCAAGACCGAGCTCCAAATCCAAGTCACAAGTCAAGGGGCACAATGCATAAGTGCCAAGCACTGAGAAAAGTTCACAAGGGGGACGAGCGCATTGCTCATATCGAATACACCATGTATACACTGGCGTATATAAACAATTTAACATCCATCTCTTGGGTGCATGTTGGATAAGTCCTCACTACGCAAAAAATAAAAAAATAAAAATATTGAGTTTTCAGGTGTCATATCCTGACCACCCAATCAATCACTCCATCAATTCCACGACCCACAGTATTTTTCGCACCCCCCTATTCATCCGTCCTTTACCACTGTGGGGGTCTGAAAAGTGGTTTCATCCCTGCTGGTCCCATGTCAACATGTAATCCCCTCATCATTTCGCACCCACCCCCCCCCCCCCCCAACCGAAAACCACTTACCACTCTTACCCCTCCTCGCCCTCCCTCAAACCAACTCATTTTACCACTCTCCTTCCCACACGGTCCCCCATCTCTCATCCTGATGCGTGGCCAAAACCATTAGTTTATTAAATGACTTCCCATGTAACTGTTAAAACTTCCAATGGACCCACGTCTACCACTAGTCCTCCTGTCATGAACAACACACCATCACCATTAGTATCGGCATGTTTTCAAAAGAATGAGGAAGGTATTTTAATCAGAGATAATTATGAAAAACAAAATTCTAAGCCAAATAGAAGTCTTCTACTTCAACCTGTTCAAAGACTTTCACTCTTCTTCAACTTTCTCTTGATAAGATCTTCCAAATTTTAGCAACATGCTTCTTGTAGCCAAGAATGTCTTTACATGGAGACATCTCATAGGGCTCTCATCTAATAGTTGTTAGGATAGCGATCATATTAGGATTTTCTTGTCAATTTGTATTAGGAGAGGAAGGCATGTGAGCCTCTTTTGTATATATTTGTGTTTTTAGATTGAAAAAGGAGAGGTTGGACTCCTTTGTAGTAGGCCTTTGGTACTGTGGATTGAGACTTTGTTATATCTTTGAATTTAATATAGAAAATTTTCTTTTCTGGACGTGAGATTCATTATGATATTATTGTTTAGTATGTGTTCCTATTTTCAACATTCATGACTGTGTTTTTATGCTGGTATACTCTATAGTTTAGTGAAGGAATTCATCCATGATAGATGCTCCTTTCAATTTGATTATACATGTTATGTATCTGCAAATTATTAGTACATAATTCATCTCTTCTTGATGCTTTGTTCTGGTGCTATCCATTTTGTACTTTCTTCTAAAACCGTGTTAAGAGATTCATCCTTGATAGATGCCTCTCTTGCAATGGGCCTTCCTTTATTTCAAACTGTCATTCATTATCTTTATTAGCTAAACAATATGCTTACCTTGCCTTAGATTTTTAGAAAGAATCTAGCCAATTATTAGATGTAAGCCAATGAGATTCAAGTTTTGACTCCATTTCCCAATGGTTTCTTTTTAAAGCTTTTCCAACTAACCTTCTTAAATCCAACTTCGTTCATTTACATATATGGCCACTATGTTTAAATAAAATGTGTTATTGTAGTGATCTTGGGTAGTAGACTTGGTGAGGGAGCCCCCTCTTGTTGAAAGGGCTAGCTTTCAGCCTAAATATTGGTCTGAAATGGTTACCTTGGGAAATACTTTGACACAAACCAAAGTAAATTTATAAGTGATAACATCTTTGTGTCGTTGCCGATGAACGATTTCTATTATCCCTAGGGAGAACGACATTGTTTTAGTTCTAAGTTCTGAGAGCAATAGACACTTAGGCACATATTGGCTATATTCTTACTTTGGTGACTCCAAACATCACATAGTTAGTTTGAAGGTGATTCCATTGACAAAAGGATCCAGAAGAATAAAAACTTCATGGTTACTCCATTGCTTGAAGATTAGTATCTTGAGAAGGTTCTTAGTGAATTCATTGTTTCCAATATGAGTTCTACTGCAAGAATAAACCTTAGGTATTCTCCTAGGGATCGGTCTCACATCTCTGGTTTTCAAAATCCTACGCCTCGTGTTGATTGGTCAACCCATATCCCCATGTTCAAAGATGAAAAGAAAGATGATGCTGGTATGCATTTGGTTAAATTTCACACACATGTATGCAGACTGAGGGTTGAGTATCTTGAAGATTGTCTAATGAAGATGTTTATGGCTACCCTAGAAGACAAAGCTAGAGTATGGTATGAAGGGTTGAAATTGGGAAGCTTGTGTTCTCTTAAAGATTTCCATAGAATTGTTTTTGAACATTATGGGAATTCTCATCCTTTATCATCATTGTTTCAATATTTTTGCAATCTTTGGAAAGTTTTCATTCAATATATTAAAAGTATTGATGATTATGTAGAAGGTATGGATGATGAGGGGATATTAGAGGAACTTTATGAATTTTCCTCTGAGGCTAGTTGTCTTGAAGATCCAGCCAAGATCCAAGTCATTTGGGATTGGCCAGCCCCAACCACTCTAACAGAGATCTCCACCTTTCTAGTTCTTGCCAATTTCTACTGCAAGTTCGTGTTGGGATTCTCTCATATCACTTGGCCCTTGAGTCAAGTCACCAAGGGAGGAGTGAAAGCAACATTATTTTGGTCTGAATATCAACAAAAGGTGTTCGTAGAGTTGAAACATCACCTCTTCTCTACACCAACGCTCACATTACCAAATTTGTAGCAAACATTTGAGATTGAGACACATGCCTTTGACTATGCTATTAGGGAAATTCTTACTCAACACAGGCATCCAGTGGAATATCATAGTGAGACACTTTATAACACAGTCCGAAAGTATCCCACTTATGACAAAGAGTTATATTCCTTTGTGTAGGATTGCCGACAATGAAAGCATTACATTTTGGGGAAGCAAATGATCATCCACACAAACCATCGACCCCTACAGTTCATACAGACACAAGGGAAGTTGCACAAAAATCTCTATCAGAAGTGGTCCACATACCTAGAACAGTTTCTTTGAACATCAAATACAAGAAGGGAAACCCCAATAATGTTGCAGACTGCCTCAGCCAACCATCGATCATGGTGCTAACCACCATTCTCAACTCTTGTGGGCACGAGACTTCCGACTGGTTTCTTCTCTAGAAAAGCGATCCAGAATTCAGCCACACATACAAGACGCTCTTGGAGGGTAAGTGTTATCACTCAAAAATCAGACAAGCAAAGATGAAATTATTAAATGTTAGGAAGAAGGATTTACAGGGCTAAGGCACGTTAGAGAATCTGAAAATTTTTAAAAATCTCTAAGGTCCAGAGGAAAAATCAAATTGCACACTCAAGACACTATCAGAATGCGCCTTCACGCACATTTTTCTTTGATAGGTGCACCTCTGCACGGATTTACCTCAAAAATATGCACGGACCTGAGAGTGGCGGAAGTCACTTTCCGAGACCACAAGGCACACTCCAGGAAAATGATGTCACACTTAAGGCCTCCCAAGAACAACTGCCTAAGCCTTTTTGGGACCACAAGGGAGCACACAGTGGAATCAAGTGGCACACAATGGAATCAAACCCCTCTCTTGGGTCACCATCCATCAATGTACCAAGAGAGGGAAGGAGAGTTTAAATTCATCTATAATAGGCCACCAAGAGATGAACAAAGGGAGAGCACATTGTTATTCTGGCCAAAATTTCTTTGAAGCAATCCAACAGTGTGTAATCCAGAGCAGAAGTAGAGAGGGGACATTGATGCCACCATTATTATTATTGTTTTGTCTATCTCTGTATGAGATTTCATTTAATTGTTTAGTTTAGTCTTGTTTTCTCTCTACATATGCATACTATATCATTATCTAGTGTGTTTTGTTTTATAGCATGTTCACTAACCTGCTAACTCTTTTATTTATCTGCTTGTGACCATAAGTTTAAGAGGCAGCGAACACTCCTCTTAAGCAAGTGTGGATTGGTACATGTGCACCAAATCCACCAACACAAGATTGGTGACTCCACTGATTTTACTTTCTAGTTAATGTGGTTGCGCCTATTGTAGGGACATTTTTCTCTGCCCTGTATTTTGGCATGGATAGCCCCTCTTCTCTTCCTCTCTTCCCGTTCACCCTCAGTGAGAGGCCGAAGTTTAGAAGCTCCGAATTTTTTTTCTTCAGGAAATTCGCGCGCATTTTACACAGATAGATGTGCTCGACGGTGCGCATTCAGCACTGAACTGCTCAATAGATTTCGCGCCTGTGTGAGAACTTTTCACGCGGAAACCAGAGGCATAAAATTTCTACTATTTTCCTTCATTTCCTATTTGTAAAGTGACTAGAATCCCATAAGAAAACTGCCAGCACTATGTGAGGTGTCCCATGACTCGTTAAAAATCACTGTTGGCTGCATTTGAGTAGTTCTAGGTGTTAGTTTTAAAATTTCAAAGTTTATTTTTGCAAAAAAAACCACAAATTTTAAGTAGGGGGCAATTTACTTGCAATCTGAACTAATTTTTTTTTTGCGAGCATAGACACCAAAAACACATAGGTAATTAGCTAGAGTAAGTGGCCCTAGTCCACACATGCTTAGCTAAATTTTTTATTTTTCCTAGTTTAAAGTCATTGCACTAGGAGTTGGTACTAGGATTTAATTATCCTTAGAGAGCAAGTAATATCTGTTGCCTTTCCACCTTTTGGTGACCCTAGGAAAGCCTATGAAAGCTCTCTTCTGATAATTTTCCATCTCCCTTTAGTTGATCACTTAGATTAACTAGGAAAAATTGTAAGCGGCCCATATCTGCACATGATTTTCTTATAGAAAGGAACCACCAAACGTATATTAATAGGGGATTTGTAAAGGATCACCGCATATCCACATGTTAAAACTATGTGATTGTTCACCTCTTTCTCACACACTTTCACACCATAAGTGAATAAAATCCACCTTAAAACTAACCTAACTAAACTCATTAACTCTCCCCACAGGGGCCACAAGATAAATTATAGTTTACGTTAGGACCAAGGGGGTAGGCATCCAATAAGCCACCTTTGTCAGTTTACATCTTGAAACATAGAAGTTGAATTTTTAGGGAACTTTAAAATCCGTCTATCCGCCCACGAAAAATAAAACCATACCTAGTCAATGCCATAACGGACCCAACATGACCTCGTCGATCTAGATGTCTTTTGGACCTCCCCCCATTATCAGGAGGAGTTCTAGGTCTTTCGCCATTTAGGCATCAAAGAATGAACACTGCCACCCTTATCGGCTCATCCTTTATTGGGGCATATTTAGTTGGGAACCCTTGAAGGTCACCCAACTCCACACCAGTGGACACCCCCACAGGGTCACCACATTCCACTCCTCCCACAACACCTATGGGGCAAAGGAGCACTACCCATAAGGGAATCCAACTGAAATCAAAGCTAGGTATGTTGTAGAAAAACCCTATACCTAACCAGAACAATGTGTCTTCATAGTGTGCAATGGCTCTCAACTTTCAGTCATCATTCTTAGCTTCGTTAAACTTGCCCGATATAACCATGTTAACAAATGACCCTATTGCACACAACCCAACATGGCCACCCATTTCCATGAAGCTCCCTTCAGACATTCCAAAGTTCGAAGGGAAGCAAGAGCAAGACCATGTTCATCGAACAACATCATTGACGATACTATTCGAATGAGACTATTTCAGTGCACCCTAACCGAACCAACTGTGAAATGGTATGTGGAGCAACCATCTGCTACACATGGAACTGTTAGCGCCCTTGCTACTGCATTCGTTACCTATTTTTAGTTACCCATCCACCATGATTCTGGGATGGAATTACTAACCCATTTTAGGCAGATATTTGTCGTCCATATCTTGGACTATCTCCACGAATGGCAATGACGTTGTAGTTTGTGTAAAGCCAAACTTGACGATCGAGTTCTGCTAGACATTTTCCTGAAAAATTTCACTACAGATATTTCAAAGGATGTAGAAACTAAAAAACCTACGTTTGAAGAGGATGCTAGCAACAAGGCCTAGTAGCTCGAGCTGATTTACACGCAGTCAGGATATATTTACAATATCCTGTCTAACACCCCATGCCTACAAACTTACAAATAATTTCCAAGCATGTCAAACTCCGTAGACAGTTTGATTGGTTCATTGAGCCAAAATCACCTAAGTAGCAGTGTTCAGTACCCCGGTTACACATATGATTCTAACCAGAAAATCTCGCAACCCAGCTACCAGAGTCATCATGCACCTTCGCAAAACATGACCAATAGGGCATTGTCGTACCACCATCAGCAAGGAGTTCCATATCCTCTGGCTCAGGGGACACTGTACGCAGCTAGAAAAATTTACGGAAGAGCTACCCCCCAACAACTATTCACAAACTAGGGACAAGGACCACAATATGCCCAGTCCCCAGCACAAAACCCATCCATGGAGAATAATTCACAGGTGAGCTTTGTGCAACCTTCCCAATCACAACTGCGCAAATCATACAATTAGCTGAATCCTAGATATCCTCCTAACGCGGCAAGGAAAAAAATAAAAAACAAGCCAAGGCGAAATCCTAGACAGGGCAGAAACAATCAACAATGCCCTCCTCGATCTCAGGCTGGTGGCAACTCCAACCGAAATCAAAACCAGGAGCCAAACAACTCCCAAGGGCATAACAAGCGGGCAACTCTTCGGACCAACCACTCTTGTTCAATCTATGGGGAATACACCCATTACACTCACCACTGTCCCAATATCCCTAAGCTGAAAAAGCTTAAAGGTAACTGTGGACAAGGGGGATCCTCACATCAGATAGTAGTCATGCAGGAACCTTTCCCCCATCAAGGGATAGTTAGGACCCAACAACAACAAACAACTCCCAACGATTCCAAAAAAAAAACCATGAAATCTACATGACTGGCGAGGAAATGTTTTTTCAGACATGGAACTGAAATTATGATACCCCACCATACACCAATTCGTAAGGGGCTAGTACAAGTGCACCAACATCACCATTCACAATATCAAATATACCTATTGAACCTTTGCCAAAAATGGCTAAGGGACCAACTAGGTGAGCAGGAAACCATTCCAAAGCGGCCCATAACTATAGCATTGTGGACGATTTAGCCCAATCTCCTGCCGTCATGTCAGCTTTGGAGGTATTAAAATCATGTGCAAAGAAAAGGAAAGCCTTACTTTCTGTATTAGGCGCCATCGACCTTGCCGATTTGTGCCTAATGGTTTTTATTTAGATAAATCCACCCCTAGGCTTCCTTTAATGGTCGCCTTCCAGATACCGGTTTCATTTCAAAACATCACCATTCACTGATGTATCATTGACGAGGGTGCATCCACATGCATCATGTCAAAGAAAGTCTAGAAGAAGTTAGGGTCTCCCGAACTAAAACCATCAAACATCACGCTCAGAGCATATGATGGGTGCCCATCAGTCTCTACCAAAAAAGTTTGGTCTTCTTAGCCGGCAAGACGGTCCTTATAGAAATTGAAGTCTTCGATGCACAACTGGATTACAATATACTCGTTGGCTAGAGTTATATGTATGCCATCTTAGCCATAACCTCCTCCATCTTCCGAACTATGATGTTCCCCCATGAGGATTGCATCATTACTTCCAAAATATTGACATACCACGACAAGCAACCCCTAACAAATACTGATGTCGTTCTACCCTATGTAGACACATCTACTAAGATGCTTACACAGTACCAAGAATATGGCCCCGAACAGTTCAAACCATCGTCCATACATGGTTCATTCCTAGGAGATCCCCATATTATACCAGAATCATCATCTGATGTCACAGAGGCTCTGGTTTGCATGATGTCCTCATCAAGCACCGAAGCCAGCCAAGAGACAAAGACAAGTAGTAATGAAACCGAGTCCTCAACCACGGAAGCCTCTCTAGCCTATGTTGCCTCCCAAAATCCTTTCCTCTTCCCCCCATCCAGTTTTGTGTCGCATCAGGTCATGGACACGGTGGTCCTAACAAACTTATCATTCGCAATCCCATTTTGGTACCTAGTCCCACCTACCACAATGGGAGTCACACACATCACCTCCATAGGGTTAATCCCCCTCAATCCTAAGGAGTCCCTAACTGTTTAGGAGACTGTCACAAACATCCCTGCAAAGGAAATTCCCATCGCAAAACCAATGGTTACGACCAAGAACACCAATAAAATAGGGAAGAAGGTATATAATCCCACCATGTAACGGGAATTAAAACCTTGTGCCATATGCGACATAGTAGGTCACCCTACCCACATCTACCTAGAGTTTAATGAGTTAAAACCGCTCCTTAGCTCTATGGTAAATATCGCGGCAACAAGTTCCCGTAAAAAGGAACAATCCACCAAAAATCAAGGCAAGGCATTGCATAGCAATCACGCATGTGCTATCTACAACCATTATGGGCACTATACCCATCATTGCCCAGAAATTGCATGATACAGGGACGCCTTACTTGCCATCGAGAAATCCTATCAAGAGGATCCCTCCATCCAGTCAACTGGAGAAGAAGCTCACATCATTTTATACCTGCAGGAGGAACGACAGTAACTTGAAAGACTCTTGTTCATCTTCCTCCTCCTATCATATGCTTCATACTGTGCGACGAACGTTGCCACTTCATAGATGAGTGCGCAAACCTGGAACTCATTCATAGGTGGTATTCAGTAGAGAGTGTATACTATGTTGGTTTGCAAGTAGCACAATTTAAAGTTCGATATGTGCTGACAAACACACTTTAGAATAAGGCCATTACATCCCTTGATTTCACTTAGCACTAGCTAGTTTGTGCTTAGCCATAGTTCACCTCTCCCGAGAAGACGGCTCTGACACTGAATCCATGGATAGCTCAACAACTCAAAAGGATGTGACGAGTAGATCCATCCTCTTCCTATGAGATGAAAATCGATCAGTCAGGGAACCCATAGTCACCCCCAACACCCCTACATGAAGGATAAAAACATGTGTGTTATGTAACACATGCAATCATGTGGCTACCACTTGCCTTGACTTAGAAGCGCTATGCCGCTGGTACCTAGACATGTCATCAAACGAACAGGATGGGAACCCCCATGTTAGGATGTTTTTCCTAGTGTGTCAAGGAAATCACTATGAGTAGCGCTGTACCTATATCCCACAAGTATGCCCTCTAATCGACATGATACATCTATTAGAGACAAAATGTCAGGATCTTATCAATCCAGAACCTAAAAACCACGATGGAAGGTAGAACACCCTCTACTCCATACCTACTTCAACATATTGGGCAAGTTAGGAAGGTGCGCCAGCCAAGCATGACCCGGGTTCAACCTAGGATAACATGCCGGCTATTGACATAATTGGACACTAGGTCAATAATTGAAAATAACTAAAGCACCTCGCAAACAATTTTCACAGAGTCTCTTGCCTCCTGCAAATACATCTCTCTAACCAAGAGAAAATCGCGCACTGATATTGCCAGATTTTCTCACACTCTCATCACAGAATAAAATGTGATCATCTCCAAAAGCTTAGAGTGGCAAGAGCGGCATTAAGTCTACACTCCCATAGAGAGATAGACATACCCAAGCCAAAAACTAGGAAATGGTAGTAGAGGACACTCTCCTCTACGTCTGATCCCTTCTAAGCATCCACTTCTGGGACGAGGAGTAGTGTTGATTCCCACACAATCTACTCAATTGGCACAATGGTACTGTGCACCATTTGCACCAGCCATAACCACGAACCAGAGGCATGCCCACTTATGGAAACATTCAGGCACCTCTATACCAGGCACAGCTTCCATCTACTGGAAAGTTCCTAGCCTAATGAGGAATCTAGCGTTGCGCTCATGCAAGCTCGCATCATGGAAATTCCTCCCCCACCAAACACCAATGACACGATACACCATATACGATTCATATCATCATGTATTGGAACCATGACTTGGGTTTTCTACTCATCTTCCATAGGTGTCGAGTTAGTTGCAACTACGAGAGTAGTTGTACCAATGATAGTGCAAACCCAATCAGTATGCACTTTGTCAACCGCATCTGGTTCCACCACAATGACGATGGAATCCTTTTCATGTTTGTCAACTAGATTTGTTCGGACTGAACCTTTTCTGCATGGCCTTTTCTAGAATCAATCCCCCTTAGGATCCCTATTTCATTTAGATGAAGACATCCTTGAAGCCATGATGGAGCCATATTATATTATCCATGGGATGCAATGCATCATCGCTCACTTTTTCTCCCAAGAAAAGTGTTCAGTCTTGACAAGACAAAAGAACAAGAGATTTATGCGATTGAATCAAAATATTTCCTCCCATCAGGGAAATTTGATTGGTTCAATAACCCCATCCCGATGCCCGATGCATTCGAGGAAGGAAACATGTCAAACATTTCACCTACCGTCAAGGTGAATATATCTCAAAATCCTGGAAAGGTCGAAGAAATCTCATTGGGGGAAGCATGTTCACTAGAATAAATAACTTCTTATACCCATTTTCTACAAGAGTATAGAGATATATTGATGTGGGACTACTTAGAGATTCTTGGGATTAGTCCTACTATCGTAGAGCACCATATTGACACCGTGCCTGACGTACCACCAATACACCAGAAACAATGTAAACTGCACCCATCCAAGTCAGAAGAAATAAAACAAGAAATCGACAAGCTTCACAAAGCTAGGTTTATCTACCCCATTTCTTACACATCTTGGGTTTCCAACCCTATTCCCATCATGAAAAAACAGGACACCATATGTTTTTGCACCGATTTTCACGATTTGAACAAAGCATGTCCCAAGGACAATTACCCTACCCCATTCATCAACCAGTTCATCGATGCTTGTGCGGTCAAAAAGCTATCTCCTTCATGAATGGATTCCCTTGGTACAATAAAATTCAAATCCGCCACATCGACCGGTACAAAAGTGCGTTCACTACCCCCTAGGGCACATTCAAATAGAATTTAATGCCATTTAGGCTAAATAACATGGGAGCCACCTTCCAGAGGGTGATGAATTACATATTTCATGACTTGGCACACCTTATCCGTGCCTGCTTGGATGACCTCACTATCTGATCCAAGAAGCGTTCAGACCGCCTCGAGGATCTACGACTGGTATTCCAACGATGACGAAAATACAACCTGCACTTGAACCCCCTTAAATGCGTCTTTTGCATCAAAATAGGATGAATTTTAGGTTTTATCATGTCCCAACAAGGAATTCGAGTGGAACCCCTGAAGGTCCAAGCCATCAAAGAGGTACCTCCACCTCGAACCCTCAGTAAACTACAAATCTTGCAGTGAAAGGCCATTTTTTTAAGATGCTTCGTCCCAGATTATGCCACTTACGCTCAAGGGTTACTTCACCTTATTCGCTAGGAAATGTCATTAAAATGGGATGACCATGCCCAACAAGCGTTCGACGCGCTGAAAAACACATTGTCTTTAGCACCGCTCATCAGCCCCCCAGACTAAAACAAATATTACATCCTGTATCTATCAGAATCTGAGACCACTTTGGCTGGAGTATTGATCCATGAGGGCCCATATGGGAAGGAACACGTAATCTAATACATGAGAAAAACCTTATCAGGCCTGACATTAAGATATGGACCCGAATAAAAGACTACTTTAGTGCTAATTCATGAAGTCCAAAAGCTTCGCCACTACATCATTTTAAAAACCACAACGGTCATCGCAGATATTAATCCCATCAAATATCTGCTCACTCGTCGTCTAATGAACCAAAAATACACTCACTGGATAGTCATTCTACAAGAATGCGACTTACAATTTCACTCACCTAAGAGAAAAAAGGCGTTAATCTTAGCAGAGTTCATTACGAAACTCCCAACTCATACCAAAGGATTAGCAGTAAAAAAATCACTTCTGGATGAACATCTCTTCCTGGTAGCAACTGACGACCCTTGGTACGAAGATATCCTCCTCCTCTTACGAACCCAAAATTTCAGACCCCATATTACTTGAGACAACTTTCGGTGCATTCGCCATCAGGCTCCCCGATACCTCCTTATGGGAGATGTCTTATACCAACGGGGCATCGACACCATCTTACGTCACTGCCTTACCCACGATCAAGCAGAACAAGCCCTTAATGACTACCATGGCGGAGCTTGTGGTGGCCACCTTTCTGGAATGGCCATTGCCCAAAAATTCCTACGATCAGGATATTTATGGACCATTTTATTTTTACACTACATTTCAGCAGTCAAGAGGTGCGAGTGATGTTAATTCTTCACTCATAAGGCAAGAGCCCCTCCCGCTCCCCTACACCCTGTCATCATCGCTGGTCCCTTTTGTATATGGGGGATCGACTTCATGACTTGCAACCATGCATCTTCGGGAAATAATCCTGAATTAAGTAAATAAAAGGGTGGAGGGACCCATAATCCTCAAGATGAATAAAGATCCACTTTTTATGTGTGAATGTGGATTAATTAAGCATAGATCTACATAATGGAGTAGTTGAGCAGTTACTAATGTGAATGGAGTGGAGATCATGTCTCATTAATGAAATAGATCATGGAGGTTGAAGTAGTCAACTGAGATCATGGAGGGAATCTATTGTAAGATCACAGAGCATTCATGATGAAGTGATGGAGGAATTAGTGCATTTAATGCACATGTGATGGAGAGGGTGCACATTGCATGTAGACATGATGGAGGACTTAGAGAGACATCATAGTCAACCATGGAGGATTATGTCCACATGAACAACAAAGTTTAGAGGTGGACCAGGGCTTTGGAAGGCTCACTTTGTTTATAAAGGAGATGAAGGCAACATTGGAGGCATGCATGAGTTTATGATTTGAAGATCTATTTAGATTAGGATTTTTTAGGTGACATATCCATGCATCCTTATGTTGTTTAGCTAAGTTTTCAGTGTTGTTTAGCACAGGTTGTTCCCGAGCGAGAATGCCACCCTTACCCATAGAGGACTTGTGTGCCTAATTTGGGAAGGTTATTCTAAGCTTCCATTCATCATCAAGCATTGGTGCCACACTCTTTCCATTCTCTGCAGAACACCGACCTTCAGGAATTATGCAATTTCTGAAGATTAGTTTGGGAGGTGGAGGTTCTCTTCAGTATTTCAGCTCGAGAACCGGTGAAGGATTATTCCTATCATCTTGCGCTTGAAGATAAACATTCCCAGGGCTTCGTTTCAGGTCTGGAGTTAGGCCAAATTTTATTGACCTCATATCAGTAGTAGTCCCATCAAGGATTGCACAGTCCATCACTGTAGATCTAGAGGAGGAACGAATTTGCTAGCATTTCAGCTAGTAATCTTGTGAGGGATCATCCCCTCACCTTGCCATCATAGTTTCCATCATCCTGGAGCTTATTTAAACACATTTTAGCAGGCATTGAGTCTCTCCCTCTTGTACATCTTAGTTTTCTCAATAGCTGCATCTTCATTTGCTGCATTTTGAGGAGGAGGAAGAGGAGACAAGATCTCAAGCTCCTAGATTAGAGATCGGAAGGAGGGATCAACCCTAAAAGCTTATATATATTTTTATAACACATTTAAGCCATATTTGGATCAGATCTAGCTTCATATCTACATAACCCAATAGTCAAAGGATCAAACCCTAGGAGGGCGATTTTCTAAACTCATAGATCTAGAAAATCCTTTCTGGGTTATCTTGGGTTCCCTTCACATTGGCCAAATATTGAATCTTGGCATCATCAGAGCTCTTGAGCTCCATAGATCTGCATTTCCCTTTGTAGCATCCACATGTACATCATCAGTAAAAGGGGACAACACAGTATTTGTTCCTGTAGCTCTCCAGTTACGCAGTGCTAGTTGTAGCATATTTGCAGGGTTATTCTAGGCCACCTCTTTGGCTAGAGTACCTCTATTTTTACACCGTTGTAACTGTAATCCATATCCACATAATAAAATGGCTCAGATTATCTGTATATTATAATGTTGTCTTTAGATTAATTGTTTACTTAGTTGCATTTCTTATATTGTTTTTTAGTATTATTGCATTCTCCCTTTTGGGATATTACAGTGCTATCAGAGCATGATCTTTGGCTCAGATTGTGGACACTTCATTGTTTGCATCAAAAGAAGAAGTAGATAGACAAGATCTATCATGAAGGAGGATTGTATTTTTTCCAATCTTCTCTTTAGTTCCATGCAATATCTCTCCAAAGAGGTCAAACGAATGAAGAGGGAAAGGCAAAAGGAGGATCCAAGAAGAAGGTTTGATGAGGAAGGTCCAAGAAATTCTTATAAGAAATAAAGAAAACCGAAGAATCATAGATCTCCTCATAGATCTACTATTCCCGCTTTCTTTGAAGAAGGTGAATGGTATAGTAATGAAGAAAGAAGAAACATGGAACCTAAGACTCATGAGACTCTCAGTTTGTATCTTGAAGAGTACAAAGCACAATCTAGAGCATTCAAAGAGAATCTAACTCTCCAACAATTCTTCAAAATCAAAGAAGAAAGAGCATCCTATAGCAGCAATACAAGAAAGAGGCACAATAGATTCTATTTGACTACATTGATGGATCTTCCTCAAGCACTGTTAGGGCTTGGAGGAGAGAGTTAGATACATTTTTCAGACTACATCCTGTGGCTGAAAAAGAGGTTGTCCAGATTACAACACTTCATCTTCAAGGTGAATCCAATGATTGGTGGTTTGGTCACATGGAGCATGCAAAGGTGACTAAATATTCAGATTTATTTCACAAGTTGAGAAAGAAGCTTGATGTGAGAAAACCAGAGATGTATCACAAAGAGAAATTTCCTAACGGAACAAAGGAGGATGTCATTCTTGTCACTCTGGACAAGGGGTCACTACATTCACCACTAGCTGCAGAAGTACTTGTATCTGGAGAAGAGACACTTGCATATTTGCAAGATAGTCTTGAGCTCTTAACATATAGAGTCCCATGCATGATTTAGGAGATGCATGAGGAAGAGGAGGTAGATTCTAGCACTGGTACATTGATAGAAGAGCAGCCATCATTCTTACTAGTAGTTGGAGACACCATTGTCCCAGTTGGAGGAACTCTTGTGTTCTTGCAAGAGGTTCCCACACATCAGTTGATCCAAGGTATGCATGCACTTTCATCACATATTGTTTCAGAATATCTTATTGAAACTTATGGGAACATGCCATCAGGGCCAATGCATAACCAAGGGTTAGAACCAAATGTTGATTTGAAGCGGAAACATATCACTGCGCAGAGGACCCTTGATCTAATCAAGGAGGAGATGAAGAACTGTCCCAGTTTGTCATGGTTAAACTTCATTAAACCCTTTGAGTTGAAATGTGGAATTTTAGAAGATGGGATGGGCATGATCCTATGTACAATGGCTGGTTATGAGATCAACATTGTGCCTTTCTTTGAGACATCATATACATCATCTTGCAGATCTACAAGGTTTTTAATGAGCAGCAGTGAGAAGAGGAGGACCCATTCCTTATGGGAGCAATCATATGGCAGCTTCATTCATGAAGCCATGGAGAGAAAGATGATAAATGGTAGACATATTGAGATGAGGAATATTTTCTCCTTTCTAGATGACACTTTCTCAATGATCATCTCACAACTCAAAGAGAAATTTCTACCTACATTAGATCCAGAACCTCATTGGTTTTGGAAGGCCATTAATGGAAACAAGGTCTCATTAAGAGATCTCATTATAGGTGCACTTCAAAATTTTACTGAGTGCAAAGTACTTCATCAGTTTGGGAAGAATGGTATTCTACAAAAGGACGATACCTTGTCTATGCAAAACATAATTCATCATCCACATGGGGATGAGTGGGTGAGGATGGTAATCAAGGGGTTGCATGACCACTTGCAGATATATGACACATGGGGCAGAAAGAAGCTTGGTTACGCTGGTTTCTCTTGGGTGAGTTTGGTTACTATCTAAAGGCTCCTATTTCTTTGATCCATGCTTTGAAAAATAATCATGTAATGAAGAAGGAGGCATGGCTGCACTGGATGCTCTTGGGTGAGTATGGTTACCACCGAATAGCTCATATTTTCTTGACTCATTCCTTGTTTATCAATGATAGTATGCAGCAAAGAAAGGCATGCTCATTTTTATTGTCCTTAAGAGAGTTTGGCCGTCACATGACATCTCCTATGTATATGTGTTTTTTATTGTGTAAAACTTGGCATGGTACTTTCATGATGTGTATTAATGGTGCTTACTTGTGTTGGGATGATGTGACATTCCACATGTCTATCAATATTGTTTTACTCCATGATGCACATGAGGAGGTGAGAAGGCAACAAGATCTCTTGTTGCTTTGGTTGCTTTTGGGGGAGTTTGGCTTGTCCATATTGCATGGGGAGATGGAGGATGGCAGCAAGAGGCCCTACTTCGGTGGTTACTATTGGAAGAATATGGTTTGACATCCTTGTCTACCCATATGTCTCTATTTATTCTTTTGCATAATGTGGGAATGATGCTTGGATCCAACAAGGCCAACAGGGCTAAATATGAGGGCATGTCAATGCTCAATATACTTCATGAGACATGGGATGAAGAGATTCTTTGTGAGATGGGACTTTTCCTTTGCGGGAAGAACCAATTTATTTTATGTATCTCATTTATTGATGATGATTTTTGACAACATATGGTTGTCAATTGGCACTTATTGGAGAAACAAGGGCATCTAACTATATAGTTGGAGGTCATTCTATGCATTCTTGAGAGAAAACTGTGGAACCAAACATACATAACACATTGCAGAAAATGGAGGCCTTCCTTATGTGGATGCCATTTGGAGGGGAATGGATGGCTTTGCATCTACTTTTTCATTTTCTTGAGGACAATAAATTTTTTTCCAGGGAGGACTGTAATATTCCCAAATTTTCACATGATATTTGGAATATTAGAGTTCTTAATTTTTCTTAATTAATTAAGTAAATAAAAGGGTGGAGGGACCCATAATACTCAAGATGAATAAAGATCCAATTTTTATGTGTGAATGTGGATTAATTAAGCATAGATCTACATAATGGTGTAGTGGAGCAACTACTAATGTGAATGGAGTCGAGATCATGTCTCATTAATGAGATAGATCATGGAGGTTGAAGCGGTCAACTGAGATCATGGAGGGAATCTAATGTAATATCATGGAGAATTCATGATGAAGTGATGGAGGAAGTAGTGCATTTAATGCACACATGATGGAGAGGGTCCACATTGAATGTAGACATGATGGAGGACTTGGAAAGACAACACAGTCAACCATGGAGGATTATGTCCACATGAAAAACACAGTTTAGGGGTGGGCCAGGGTTTGGGAAGGCTCACTTTGTATATAAAGGGGATGAAGGAAAAATTGGAGGCATGCTTGAGTTTATGATTTTAAGATCAGTTTTGATCACGATTTCTCAGGCGACATCTCCATGCATCCTTATGATGTTTAGCTAAGTTTGCAGTGTTGTTTAGCACAGGGTGTTCCCAAGCAAGAATCCCACCCTTACCCATAGAGGAATTGTGTGCCTACTTTGGTAAGGTTATTCTGAGCTGCCACTCATCATCAGGCATTGGTTGCACACTCTCTACATTCTCTCCATAACACCTACCTTCAGGAATTATGCAATTTTTGAAGATCAGTTTTCGAGGTGGAGGTTGTATTCATTATTTCAGCTGGAGAACTAGTCAAGGATTATTCCTATCACCTTGGGCTTGAAGATCAGAATTTCAAGGGCTTCATTTCAGGTCTGGCATCAGGAAAAATTTTATTGACCTCCTATTAGCAACAGTCCCATCAAGGATTGTGCAGTCCATCACTGTAGATCCAGAGGAGGAAGGAAGTTGCTAGCATTTTAGCTAGTAATCCTATGAGGGATCATCCCCTCACCTTTCCATCACTGTTTCCATCAGCCTGGAGCTTATTGCAGCACATTTCAGTAGGCATTAAGTCTCTCCCTCTTGTACAACGTAGTTTCCTTAGAATTTGCATCTTTAGTTGCTACATTTTGAGGAGGAGGAAGAGGAGACAAGATCTCGAGCTCCTACCTTGTAGATCGGAAGGAGGGATCAACCCTCAAAGCTTAGATCTATTTGTATAACACATTTAAGCCATATTTTTATCAGATCTAGTGTCAAATATACATAACCCATTAGTCGAAGGATCAAACCCTAGGAGGGAAATTTTCCAAACTCATAGTTCTGACAAATCATTTCTAGGTTATCTTTGGTTCCCTTCACATTGGCCAGATCTTGAATCTTGGCATCATCAGAGCCCCTGAGCTCCATAGATCTACATTTCCCTTTACAGTAGCCAATTGTACATCATCAAAAAAAGGGGATAGCCTAGTATTGCTTCTTGTAGTTCTCCAGTTATGCAGTGCTAGTTGTAGCATGTTTGCAGGGTTATTCTAGGCCACCTCTTTGGCTAGAGTACCTCTATTTTTACACTGTTGTAACTTTAATACATCTCCCCATAATAAAATAGCTCAACTTCTCTGTATATTCTGATGTTGTATTTAGATTTATTTTTTACTTATTTTGAGTTCTTATATTGTGTTTCAGAATTACTGCGTTATCCCTTTTGGGATATTACATATGATGTCACAAAAGAAGCCCTACGACCAGGAAAGTTTGAAACTTTGTGGAAATGACCCTACATCATAAAACATTGTCTCCTCAAGGGGGCATACATATTGACAGAGCTGGATGGAACATGCCTCAGCAACCCTGTCAACAACCTTTACCTCAATAAATTCAACCCATAAGGGCCAAAAGGGCCCACCCCTAGAGTCAAAGTACATAGACCAAACACTTTAATTTTTTGACCAAAAGACTTGTCACAAAATACACTCTAGTGTCACAATGGATTCTCAACTCAACCATTACTTTGGATTCGTTGATGGAGCATCGTGATGGTCTCAAAGTTTAGTGGCATCCGCCTGGGTCATCTATCACCCTGACCGATGACCATTCTTCACCAACGGTGTATGCATCGGATCAACGACAAACAATAAAGCAAAATATGGCATCGTCATCGGACTTATGTGTGACGCCCTCAATCAAGGCATACACCATTTGCATATCTACCTCGATTCCTAGTTAGTGGTGTCATAGTTAAACCAAGGGTTTGAGGTACGAGATTCACATGTGTTTAGAAAATATTTGCGTGCAAAAATATTAAGCTGTCAATTTTATCACATTACATTCAAACGTGTACTAAGAAATCAAAACCAAATATTTCATCGTATAGCTAACAATATCCTAAACTAGAATACATCTCGGATAAACAATCATACATAAAAAACAAAAAACATATAAAATATAGATATCCATCAGCACATCAGATAATCCATAAACAAATATCAAATAAGGGACACACCATGTAGAGCTACAAAAAATATATCTCTCATATATAGCAAAAAATATGTGTCTGAGTACAAAAAATATTGTTTCTCTGATTCGTAAGTCAGCCCAAATATACACATATACAAGTCAACAAAAATAAGGGAAGCATCCTCATAACAGGTTCTCTCCCTGTGTACAATAAAGCCTCTAGGGCGGTGCCCCCCCAAGTGGGACACCTGGACCCATGACCGCTCCCGGTACCAACACTGGAGCCACTGTCAAAAGAGAAATCGCCACTTGGCACAAAGCCAAACAATAGCCCCTCTCTTGGGCCATTAAAGTATCTATCCATGCATCATCGAGGTCATCCACAAAACCTCGAGTAGGAATCCCCTGGGTCAAGCGGTCCACTCGACCCCATGCATCCTCCAAAACTCGAGCTCTAACCTCCAGAGCAGCCATCTGCTCTGTCACCTCTGCAACATGAGAATTCACCACCTCGGCGTGAGCGATCGTAGCAGCACACTCGACAGGAGCTGAGTTGCTACCCTCCCCCAAAGGAACAACCTCCTTGCCAGGTGCTCCACCTGGAGGTTGTGCCAGAGCCCCTCCTTGTCCCCTGCCTATGCGAGGAACACCTTGAGACCTTTGGATCGACTCATTTCCCACCAACTGAGCCAAGGGACACCCGACCTCACCAAAATCTACAAGAGTAACAAAGCTATGTCAGTGTCATCATAATACACATATAAAACATAAATACTCAAGTAAATGCAGAATAAAACACAAAAACATACCTACTCACCCCCATGCGTACCCAACAGAAAGACCCATGTTTGGGTCTCCACCGAAGTCTATCCCTGCATAAGGGAAAGGTAGGAACATCTGAGGATCGGCCTCAAACCAAGCCTTTGTGGTGGCGTTCCAATAATGCCCCACCCGACCTCCACCACCACGAGGCATCACGGGGGCCCACCTCCTCATGCGAGGCTCTCGAGGACCCCCAGAAAGCACAACCACCGTAGGCCTCAACAAAACCACTCACTCATAGAATACTAGCATATGTAAACATTTTCGATCCATAGCAGACCTTCGAGAGCTGAGCCAGCATCTCGTCATAGAAGTGATGGGTGAAGTAAAAAAAGTTACTAGCCCTTAGCTGGTGCAGAACCCCAATATGTGGGACCGATGCTCAATTGGGAGCACACAACCCCGACAGTGTCACAATAGCAGCCAGAGAAAACCGCTCGGTGAGGTCAGTCACCGAGGCTATCTGAATACACCACTCTGTGAGAATTTTCCTGCCACAATGTCTCGCCGAGAACCATTGAAGATCCACTCTCCTAGGGGGAAGCGGATAAGGAAGCGCCTCATCCTAAGGAAGCAACCTGGTCAAAAAATAGATATCTGTCTCAGGATGGATAGTCAGGTTGCACCCCTGCAGCACCATGACCTTGTGTCACATGTTCTAGCATCGGATCAGGTAACACAAAAGATGATCCTGTGATCATAAGAGGTCATTCTCCATGAACTTTAGAAGAACCCAGCGTGCCAACTACTGGCGTGCATTGGCATCACCTTCCAAAGTGACTTGGAGGTCAGGCCAATCCCTATCCCTCCACAACATCCTATCATCAAACAGGCACACATCAATGACATTAAAAGCACCAAAAATTTGAAAAAAATTCCTAAAAAAATTTCAAAAAATTGCATTGGCTCTCCGCGCGCTTGTTTCTTAGATAGGCATGAGAGATGCGTGACAATTTTTCTCACACACTTGGAAAGGGCACACTTAAAGCTAGTATAGGCTCGATAATTTCATGCAAAACCCTAGGTTCTGCGCGAAAATTACGCACCTATGCCTTGATCGCATGCGCGGTAAAGGAAAAAAATGACTTAGGATCCGTACAAGCCTATTCTGTATGGACCCTGACACCGAAATATACTAAAAAATTTAAAATTCAGGAAGTCATGGGGCCTACCTAGCTCAAGAATTGTGAGTCTCGGGTACTCATGCTGACCGCAATGACAAGAACAGCTCCGCAAAAGCCTCTGACCTCTCAAAACCTCAAAAACCCAAATGTCACAAATGAACTGAAATGAGCCATATTGGCTTATATGTTGCTCTTTTCAGATTGTTTGAAGGACCATAACAGGAGCTTAAAAGGCCCAATTGCAGAACCGAAAGTAGCATGGTGATCAACATGTCATAATGCCCAAAGGAGGTGCCACACATTCACACCTCCGAAAAAATAAATTTTCAGTGCCGACAGGTATGCCCTCTCTCATCTTCTTTTCATTTAGCACATGTCTTTCAATAATATTTGAATGAACAAGATGCTTTCACTTTGGGTATATTTTTGGAGGTACTGTGAAACCATCCATCGCTCCATCCACTAAAAGTACCAGAGCAGGTATCATTCTACCCTCAACATGATAGAGTTCCACAAAAACTCTGCATATCCTGACATCATTTCTCCATAAGAAATTAACCATAGGTTCCAAGCACCCGACATGTTTATCATTTCCACACCTTGCACATGATAAAAATCCTTGTTGGTTAGTAAAGCCTCCCCTCCATGGCTCCTATTACACAAAGTAGACCATATATCAGAAAAATCATGACGCCATGGCCATACCACTTTAGTCTAGGAAGCACTTCATGCCCATTCACCCACCATGCATCAAGTCAAGTTTTACTATATCAAAATAAAACCCCTTTCCTGGACTACCAGGTTTTGCAAGCAGATCGAAATCTCACCACCACGCCTCGCATTTGGCCTACCATACCTCCATTAACAATATTTTCTATCCGATTCATCACCCCCACACAAGAGACCAACCAATGGGGCCCCCACCCTACTCACATCATTAGTGAGTGATAAATTTCATGTTTTGGGGCACTCGTGTCTATGTTTTGTATAATCCAAATCCCATTGTTTCATTATTTTGGTAAGTGTACGAAGACCGCAAATGGTGAACAATGCCCCCCACTCATCCATCCATTTTTTTGCCCATGGCAGCAGTCACTGGTCACCCTTGGTTGGAGTATCACACCTTTCATGCATAAGACACCATGACATTCATAACCAACATATACCCACCCTGGATGTCTTATCGACTCCAGGGATTTCCCCATCAGAAATAGTTATGACTACAACCAAGCTGATTTTTATACTCAAAACTTGGGCCACTGAATCCCCATCATCAGTTTTCAGACACCCCTCACCATCATGCCTATGTTAAACCTATCACACCCAAGATATTGATCCCTTGAATCAATGACTACCTTGTTTGGTTGAGGCTTCCTTTTTCTCGATGTCAACCCCTATTTTCCAAAAAGGAAGCGGTACCTTGGATTTACCCTCACCACAAAAGGGACATCCTCGGATGGCACTATGGGAATCATCATTGCCCACATATGTCATCGATCCTCATGGAATTCGACTGTGACACAAGCTTGCATGTCAAGATGGTATCATACCTTACAACCATTACACTTTGATCAAATTCGTCGAAGACCCATGCCATTATAAGCATCTCTTTCAAAAATTCTTACACGGGAAGGTCCCAGTCATACACCCATGCGTACAATGAGAATTTATATGCCATACCAAGCTTACGCATGTGGGTACCACAGTCCACATATTTTCAAAGGAAAAACACCCCTGAGGGCGTCAGCAATTGTCATCATCAACCAAATCAACAGATCACTACCATACTAGTGACACAAACATAATCTGTATCTGTCAAATAGATTTGTTTAGCTATCCAAAGCATCATGAGCATGGGACATGCCTGCCTCGTAGAAAAATTGTATTTGTTGTATCATACCATTTCTTGCAGGGTTCCCACAGGACATGGTCGCTCTTCAACCCAGTGTAAGGCATTTCCAACTTCTTTCTACATGTAATTCTCTCTCCACACGGTACACGAGAAAAGAAAATATAGCTATTTCAGAATTTTGACAAGCAAAACAGGGGGCTAAGTTTGTTGTTGAGCCTTCAAGGAATGCATTTCCTCTGAAAACATAGTCTCCTTGAATCCTCCATGTGTCTTTTATCCTTTGATAAATTCCCCTCTGCTGATTCCTATTATAAATCCTCTCTGTTTGTGAAGAAATGCCCAAAGGCCCCCTTTTCCCTCTTATTTCAACCCCCACTTAGCTTCTACTTGTTTCCCCTTCTATTTCCCTTCTTACCTTTTTGAATCCCCTTTAAATCCTTCCCCTACCCTTTGTTGGCCTTTTCCCCCCTTTATTCCTCTATCGTTCCCCTTCCTGACATTTAAATCACATTAGAATGGGCCCAAACCCACTTTCTAACTTTATAACAGGGCTTAGCCCTTTTCCCGCCAGCCCTTTTAAACCACTTCCCCACGTAACCCTTACCCATGACCAAGCGCTTAAAGCCTTAGGCGCACATCGCATATCGCATCCATCGCAGATCACATTATCGTGTGTTATGCTCGTTAGATCCATTGCAAATATTTGCGATGCGATCTGATGATCGTCTGATCGCTCCATCGCATTTTTCCACCCATCGCAACCCCGCCTGATCGCATATTTCTCCGTCTCATATTCTCCCGTCGCACTTCCGCTCGTCGCAATTTCATGCGTCACGTGATCCACCCCATCGCATTATCGCAAGCGCAAGATTTTTGTTTGGCGCCATTCTTCGCCATCGCACTTTCCGCTCTCGCGATTTGCGATCTCTGTAGCGGGTCCCACCTCCATGGCTCCACTTCATTGTTTTTCTCTGTTTCCCTGTGTTATTCTCCCAAACGTTTAATCCTTGGGTTTTTACACTATTAACCATTTCTTCCGCCGCTCTCCATTATTTTCATTTCTCTCAACTGCTCCACCGCCATTCCTCCGGCCTCCGCAACATTTCTCCACTACCACTGCCCAGGTTTATAACAGGTGTATTTTATTATGCAGACAGCACAGAGAGGCCGTTTCAGCATTTGTCAGTAGACCAACAGAAGGAATTCAAAGGGGGTTTGGTGCCTGTTATTAATGAAGTTAATGTTTAAACCCCGCATTCAAAGGGAAAGGGCACGGTTTGAAGACTTAAGCACGCAAAGGTCATATCCGCATTTTAATATCAGCAGAACGCATTTCCTCCAGGGAAGACATTTACCTACAACATTACTCATATCTCCTCGAGCCCTGAAACGATTAATTACACTGACTGAAACCCATTCAAGATAGTCAGGCAGAAGTTATGGAGGTATGGAGCGGCCTTGCAGTTTTCCCATCCAGTTCATTTATTCCAGAATGGCAACGCAGAGTTCCAGACTGCCGTAAGGACTTAAAGAACATATCAGAGGTCAATCTCGACCTGACAAACGTCTCCAACCAATCTACAGAGTACAACACAACGCCATTAAGCAGAATGGACTTGGTTTCCTCCATCATTCTGTCTTAATGAGACTCATTTAATTGTTCACCTACTTCTGTTTCTTCCTCTTCTCCTATAAGAATCCCCGAGAACATAATGTAAAGTTTGGTTGTTGTTGCCTTGTTGTGGCAGTTGCTGTTAGAGGGATTCATTATTGACTGTTAGAACAGTCGTGGGAGGGAGTAGCAGAGTAGTTGTATGTAATAGGCTGGGAGGAGAAAGTCTGGACTATATTAGCCATTGAGCTCAGTGTACATGACTGGTTTTGCATCAATTAATCAAAGCACTTTTCACAGGATCCTGGTCTATTACTATTGGTGATGTTTTTCCTAACTCTGTTTATTACATTTTCATACTGTTTCATGTTCTTCTGTTAGGCAACAAAAGTATAACATAGGATTCACCCTTGCTAGGTGCCCTATGTTTCCTGCTCTCCCTACCTGTAATGTTTTCTGCTTTATGTGTTATCTAAGAGCGAATTCATGTGGTTTAACCAGTGCAGTGGATGTTATTGCCTGCTGGATGATGTATGAAATTGTGGGTTTGCTGCTTGGGTGTTTCTTCGTCAATCTTATCTCTGTTTTCCCTTGGAGTTGCTAAAGCAAACCTGGAGTTAAATGACCTCTGGTCTGATCTATAAGCTGCCCCTTCGTCCCTTTTTGAGAGCTGCCTTTGAGTATGTCCAAGAAGGTCTGGAGTTAAATGACCTCTGACCTGATCTATAGATAGAAAATTGGTTGTCTTTCCTTCTTCCACTTTCTCTCCTTAATGTTCCATTCCACCATCTGCCTAAAATATCCTTTAGTGTAGATGACTTGCCCTTTGAAAGCCTTGGCTAGTGGATGCAAGTAATTTCCTTTCATGACTCCATGGCCCAATGGATGGCACTATCTAGGCCTATCCTCTTTGCTGAAGCCTCCTGCTGTTTTGTTTCCTTTCTCCCATTACTTTCTCAGTCTATGATCTCCTGACCAACCCAACAACCAACCAACCAAATCATTTAAACCCCCCATCTGTGCTTCATACCTAGCCTAATATCTCAATTTGAGCTTTCAAAGATATATCATTCTTGCTCTATTTGGAGAGATCCCTCTCTGGGTCCAGGAGGGCTAGATCCTAGGGCCCCAAAGTGGTTTGATGTTGTCTCATCTTTTGGTATTGCCAAATCTGCCAAAACATGGGAACCCCAACATAATGGCGACTCCACTGGGGAATAGATCAATCAGCCTTGATTTGGTAAACCACTGTGGTGGACAGTAAGTTGTAAATCATCCACCTGGAGACTCCACAATTCCTGAATGATAAAAAGACTCCACAGGTGATCAGCAGGCCACTGATTATCTTGGTTTCACGAGACTCCACTGGGAGACCAGTCACAGTAAAACATCATCCCTACCAAATGGAAGACTCTGAGTTGAGCCCCCTTGAAGAGTTTCGTTGTGGAATATCAGATATACTGGCTCAACTCAGAAGCGAAGACCTTCCAAAAGTTCTTCATTCCATCTCAAGATTCAATGACTAGCCTGAGCTGAAGAATGTTTTCCTCGAAGTGCTGGCGGAGAGATATGAGGCTGAGATTGAACTTTTGAGCTCACAAGAGAAATCATATGAGTTCAGAGACCCGAGAGCATTCTTGGAAAGTCTCCCGCCCCCTAAAAACGAATAAATTCTGCTGCTGCAAATATGCAAGAAGAATATGATCCGGCTCTTAAAAGCCACTCTGGAGATGCAGTGGAAGACGCAATAACCGAAGTCGCCTAGGACGCAAACAGCCTACCAATCATGGAAGGCCTAAGTGAAGAAAGTGCACATCATATGCTCATTGATCATGTGGCAGAGTACATGGAGGCCTTGGCTTGCTCAAATACTCCAGCGATAGTCGTCAGCCAAGGCCAGATTCATCAAGAATGGTCACTATTGATGGTGACCTCAGTTTTGAAGAACCACACGCAGAGCACCCTGTGGTTATCTCTGACAGGCAGCCAGTGCTCATATCCTTTTTTGTTACTACTTTATTGGCTGCATTGGCATTATTGTATCACCTAGAACATCAGAGATTTCCAAGTTAGGGTAGGGTAGGTAGGAAAGCTCAATAAAGCTCAGCCTATGAGCTTGTAGTTAGTTGTTTCAATTTTTGTCTTCGAATGTAGAGAAGAAGTCTGCTAGACAGTTTAATCCTAGCAGATATTAGTCTAGGTAGAGAAACTATGAGGCCAACAGTCTAATCTGGTCTTATGGAGTAATAAGGGTAGATTTAGGATAGGTCTATTTTCCTGTTTGTAAAAATTGATGATGTAAAGGGTCTGCAAGCCCAAATGCACCCAAAAGAAAAATGTTAGGACTATAGTGTGGGTAGGTAGTTGTTTGGGAAAATTTTACTGTTGATCTGTTGTCTTCATAGCCTGTGGCAGCTGATCAAAGAAAGAAATGGATGGTTCAAGCAGCAGGCACCTGGCCTACACCAAGAGATCAATTTCTGAATTCTTGACTCCTTCAAGAAGAAGCCATCCCCATGTGGAGCCACTGTTAGCCCCCCTATGAGATTTTGACAAGCAAAACAGGGGGCTAAGTTTGTTGTTGAGCCTTCAAGGAATGCATTTCCTCTGAAAACATAGTCTCCTTCAAGCCTCCATGTGTCTTTTATCCTTTGATAAATTCCCCTCTGCTGATTCCTATTATAAAGCCTCTCTGTTTGTGAAAAAATGCCCAAAGGCCCCCTTTTCCCTCTTATTTCAACCCCCACTTAGCTTCTACTTGTTTCCCCTTCTATTTCCCTTCTTACCTTTTCGAATTCCCTTTAATTTCTTCCCTTACCCTTTGTTGGCCATCATTCCCCTTTATTCCTCTATCGTACCCCTTCTTGCCTTTAAATCCATTGAAATGGGCTTAAAACCCACTTTTAAGTTTACCATAGGCCTAAACCACTTCCCCTTTTAACCCCCACCATACATTATAATAGAACTTTATTATAAAGTTTCATATGTTATATAACCCGCTGCTTATGTCACATAGTCGCAAATCGCGTGTTCGTTGTGCGATCGATCCATCGCAAATATTTGCGATGCGATTTGATCGCGTCGCAAATATTTGCGATGCTATCCCCCGATCGCATTTTCCCTCCGTCGCAAGTTCTCGCATCGCAACTCCGCCCGATCGCATCTATCACAGATCACATTCTCACGCGTTATGATCGTTAGATCCATCGCAAATATTTGCGATGCGATCTGATCACGTCGCAAAATATTTGCGATGCGATCGCAGATTGCTCCATCGCATTCTTCCTCTCCATGGCAATATCGCAAGCGCAAGATTTCTGTTTGGCGCCACTCTCCGCCATCGCACTTTCCGCTCTTGCGATTTGCGATCTCCATAGCGGGTCCCACCTCCGTGGCTCCACTTCATTGTTTTTCTTCGTTTCCCTGTGTTATTCGCCCAAACGTTTAATCCTTGGGTTTTTACACTATTAACCATTTCTTCCGCCGCTTTCCATTATTTTCATTGCTCTCAACTTCTCCACCGCCATTCCTCCGGCCTCCGCAACATTTCTCCACTACCACTGCCCAGGTTCACAATAGGATTATTCATTATGCAGGTAGCACAGAGGGGCCATTTCAGCAGCGGCCAGTGGACCAGCAGAAGTAATTCAGAGGGGGTTAATGCTTGTAATTAATGTTTAACCCCACATTCAAAGGAAAGGACACAGTTTGAAGGTTTAAGCACACCGTCAAAAGCTTACCTGTGTTTAATATCAGTAGAGTACTCTTCTCCAGACGTGCACCTTCCTACAAGAAATCTCCATATCTCCTCGAGCCCTGAAACGATTAATTACACTGACTGAAGCCCATTCAAGACAGTCAGGCAGCAGTTATGGAAGTATGGAGCGGCCTTGCAGATTTTCCATCCAGTTCATTTATTCCAGAAAGCTAGCACAAAGTTCCAGACCGCCGTAAGGACTTAAAGAACACATCAGAGTCATATCAGAAGTAAATAGAGTCCAGAAGAAGATCATTCCTCCATCAAAGAAGTGTCAGGAATTAAATACTCAGTATTCAAGCAGAACGGGTTTCGGCCCTCTTTCTTTTCAGAAGTTTTAATACTGTGTTTAATTCTTCACCTACCCCTTCTACTCTTTTTTCTCCTATAATAACCCCCGAGAACATATTGTAAAGGTTGTTGTTGCCTTACTATGGCAGTTGCTGTTAGAGGGATTCATTCTTGACTGTTAGGACAGTCATGGGAGGGAGTAGCATAGTAGTTGTATGTAATAGGTTGGGAGGAGAAAGTCTGGACTGTATTAGCCATTGAGCTCGGTGTACATGACTGGTTTTGCATCAATTAATCAAAGCACTTTTCACAGGATCCTGGGCTATTACTATTGGTGATGTTTTTCCTAACTCTGTTTATTACATTTTCATACTGTTTCATGTTCTTCTGGTAGGCAACAGAAGTATAACATAGGATTCACCCTTGCTAGGTGCCCTATGTTTCCTGCTCTCCCTACCTGTAATGTTTTCTGCTTTATGTGTTATCTAAGAGCGAATTCATGTGGTTTAACCAGTGTAGTGGATGTTATTGCCTGCTGGCTGATGTATGAACTTGTGGGTTTGCTGCTTGGATGTTTCTTCGTCAATCTTATCTCTCTTTTCCTTTGGAGTTGCTAAAGCAGACCTGGAGTTAAATGACCTCTGGTCTGATCTATAAGCTGCCCCTTCATCCCTTTTTGAGAGCTGCCTTTGAGTATGTCCAAGCAGGTCTGGAGTTAAATGACCTCTGACCTGATCTATAGACAGAAAATTGGTTGTCTTTCCTTCTTCCACTTTCTCTCCTTAATGTTCCCTTCCACCATCTACCTAAAAGATCCTTTAGTGTAGATGACTTGCCCTTTGAAAGCCTTGGCTAGTGGATGCAAGTAATTTCCTTTCATGACTCCATGGCCCAATGGATGGCACTGTCTCGGCCTATCCTCTTTGCTGAAGCCTCCTGCTGTTTTGTTTCCTTTCTCCCATTACTTTCTCATTCTATGATCTCCTGACCAGCCCAGCAACCAACCAACCAAATCATTTAAACCCCCAATATTTGCTTCATACCTAGCCTAATATCTCAATTTGAGATTTCAAAGATATATCATTCTTGCTCTATTTGGAGAGATCCCTCTCCGGGTCCAGGAGGGCTAGATCCTAGGGCCCCAAAGTGGTTTGATGTTGTCTCATCTTTTGGTATTGCCAAATCTGCCAAAACATGGGAACCCCAACACACAGAAAATAAACTACAATTTATTTCAGCTTTAAAGCTCTTCCTAGAAGTTATACATTAGGGGGAAATTGTTATCATTGGAAAATCAGACAAGAAATGATGACATTATTAAATTTCAGGCAGAAGGATTTATAGGGCTGAGGCACATTAGAGAATCTGAAAAAAATAAAAAATATCTAAGGTCCAGAGGAAAATTCAAATTTCACACTCAAGAAACTAGCAGAATGTGCCTTCTTGCACATTTTTATTTGATAGGCGTGCCTTTGTGCAGCTTTCCCTCAAAAAGCCGTGCAAACCTGAGAGTGGCGGAAGTCACTTTCTGGGACCACAAGGAAGACTCCAAGAAAATGATCTCACACTTGAGGCCACCCAAGGACAGCTGCCTAAGCCTCCTTGGTACCTCAAGGGAGCACACAATGGAATCAACCCCCTCTCTTGGGTCACCATCCATTAGTGTACCAAGAGAGGGAAGGAGAGTTTGAATTCATCTATAAAATGCCACCAAGAGATGAACAAAGGGAGAGCACATTTTTATGCTGGCCAAAATTGATTTGAAAGTAATCCAGCAGTGTGCTGGAGCAGAAGTAGAGAGGGGATTCAGTTGTTGGCCATCCAACAACTCCAATCCTTTAGAGTAGAGAGAAATACCTTGCACCATGCAACTAGGAGGTAAAACAGACCTTGCATCGGGTCTTAGAACTTCATAGTTCTAAGGGCCCCTTGGCAAGTGTGTAAATGTACTATATTTCTCCTTAATAGAAAAAAATAAGAGGGGACATTGATGCCGCCATTAATATTATTGTTTTGTCTATCTGTATATGAGCTTTCATGTGTTTATTTAGTTTAGTCTTGTTTTCTCTCTACATATGCATACTATATCATTATCTAGTGTGTTTTGTTTTATAGCATGTTCACTAACCTGCTTTCTCTTTTATTTATATGCTTGTGACCAAAAGCTTAAGAGGCAGTGACCACTCCTCTTAAGCAAGTGCGGATTGGTACACTTGTGCACCAAATCCACCAACACCGTAAGAAAGTTCCAAATTTTCACCTTCAAGAGATCGTGCCAAGATGGTTTTGGAAGCGCACTACAGTCGGGTCTGTTGGCTTCAGGGGTCCTGACCCTGGTTCAAAGTGTTCTGCACAACCAAAAAATCCCTCCAACTACTAGATCTTTCGGTAATGATTTGCTTCTGCAGACCAAAGCCTCGCCTAAAGCAGTATGGGGGGTTGCTGGAACCAAGGTTTTTGCATCCTGAGGGAGCGTTTGATGTGTGCTTTTGTAATGTTCCCAAAATTAGCATGAAGCTAATTGGAACATTGATTTTTCTTATATCATCCAGGAGGTGAATAAATGGGTAAGGAGTCCCATGAGTAGAAATAAAATCCCTCATACGGTTTGAAAGCGATCATCAGAGTAGCTATATTTTGCACCCTCAAGTGTGAAAAGGGGCAAATGCATGAGGACAAGGTCAAGTTTGACCATGTCAACAACGCTACCATGGAGGGAGTGGATCACTTTGAAAGACAACACAGTATGAATGGGGGAGAGATCATTGGGTGGAGGAAACCCTAATGTGAGGGGCCAAGGCAAGAAGGCTTTCATTTGTATAAAGGGAGGACAAGGAAACCATGGAAGGATATGGTATTGAGTATAGATTTTGGTTTGCATGACTATTTGCTCTCTTCAGTTGTTTAACTAAGATTTTTGTGCTGCTTAGCACAAGGATTTCCTATTTAGGAATCCTTCTACCTTCTTGAGAGGCCTCTTGATGGATTGTACTTCATTTCTCCACATTCAGGCTCAAGGCCAAGCCACCTCCTTTAGCTACAACATTATTCTTGTAGTAGGAAATGTTGTGTTGCAGGGTGTTGCAGTCGAGGGTTCCACAACACCCCTTCTAGAGCTTATCTTTTAGAGGAGGGAGATTCTATTCCTCTGGGAGATCAGTGAGGAAGATTCAGGAGCTGATTTCACATCTTTGGCATCAAGCCAAGCTCTTCCCATCTCCTATAGCGCAGTCCATCTCCTTGATTGCGTTATTTCTGAGTATATTTGCAGTGGGGATTTGCACCACTATTTTGGAGGGTGAGATATTCAGGGATTGGATCAGCCTTTCACTTGAGAGATCCATTCATCATATGCAACATCTTCAGTTATCTTCATCCATTTCTTGAGTTGCAGCTGCTACTCATTTTTTGAGACTGCAACTCCAGCATTTAGGCCATTGTGTATATTTCAACGAATCCTTCTAGGATTGACTTGAAATTGCTTTTCAAGGGTTTAGAGCTTTTCTCCCCACCTTATTTGAGCCATACATTTCTAAATCTATGTATTGATCTTCATTATGTAGCAATGCCTCTTATAAACTGCGTTGTCATAGCCTTGGCTTTCCATATGTAGCAGTGTATTTCATATTTCTTGTACATGTTCCTTTGAGGTTGGTTTGCCTAAGATTGAGTGATCATTTCCTCAAGATCTTGTACACATTCTGCTGCTATAACATTAATAAGATGGCTATGAGTTCTTCTTACATTTTCTGAAGTTGATGCAACACTTCTCTTTCATTATTGTGTTTACATATTACTGGATCTCCAATTTGGGAATATTATAAGATATTCCTAACATTGTAGATCTTCCCTATTTTTGGATATTACAGTGGTATCAGGGCATGATATTTGTCTCAGCCTGTGAGTTTCAGCCATAAGAAGATAGAAGAGATCAATATGATGAAGAGGATGAGCTTTCTCTCATCAGTTTTCAAATCCAGAAAGGACCTCTCCAAGGAGGTTAAGAAGATGGAATAAGGAGAAGAGGAAGGACCATGCACTTCCTACTCTCACAAAGAAGAAAACATTAAGCATTAAGAACACTTGGAATCTGAAGTTCTAAGTGAATACCTTGCTGAATACCGAGCTAAACCTATATCCTTCAAAGAGACTCTAGATTTACCACAATTTATTCAGCTAGAAGAAGAAAGAAGACCCTACAGCTATGGGATGATGAGAGGCAATAGATTTCTATTGTCCACTTTCGATGGATCACTCAAATGTGCAGCAAAGGCTTGGGTAATGAAGCTAGAGGCTTTCTTCCTACTACATCAAGTAGTAGAGAGAGAGGCTGTAGAAATTGCAGCGCTGCACCTTGAAGGTGAAGCAAATACTTGGTGGTTCAGCCATTTGAGCCATGCAAGATTTTCAACTCTTGTTGAGTTTTCTCAAAGATTGATCAGGAAATTTGGCAAAGAGGAGGACAAGCCCTCACCACTAGTTGAAGAGGCATGTACCAACGCTGTTGTAACCATGGAGGAGCAGCCTTCATCTTCAACAGTTTGGGAAGCCAACACATATGGGGAAGAAACTCTTGCAGCCCTACAAGAAGCTTCCACATTTCACCAAGGTATGCTTAAGCTTCCATCTCTTATCATTTCAACGAACATTATGGATGGGTCCACATCATTGCATACTGTTAATTTAGAGCAGAAAAATTTCATCACGCTGTACAAGAGAATTGATGAAGAAAAGAGGAACCATTCCTCATGGGAGCATTCAAATGGCAGCTTCATCTAGGGAGCCATGAAGGAATTAGTAAGGAGTAGAAAGTTGGAGATAAGAAACTCTTTCTCCTCTATAGATGACACTCTCTCAATGAGCATGCCACAACTTAAAGAGAGACTTCTACTTGTAGAAGATCCAAGGCCTCTTTGGTTTTGGAAGGCCATGCATGAGGAGGAGATCTCATGGAGAGATTTCATTGGAGGTGCACTTCAACACAACATGGAGTGCAAGGTTCTTCCACAGTTTGAGGAGGTTCTTCCCTTATCACACTTGGATATTTATGGATTCAAGGGGGATCAGATAGATGATGGAGGAAATCTTAAGATGGATAAAATATCTCATGTTTGTTTTGGACACTTCTTGAGCACTAGGCATCATGATGGGAGGTTTTTTCCTATCACCTATTTGGGTCCTTATGGGATAAACTTGATCCTCGAGAAGATTGCATTTCAATATCCCATGAAATGAAAAACAGAAATCTGATTTGGGAGGATGGTAGCCCTCATGGGAGGAGTACCAATATGAAGGATGGAAGGAGACATCCACAAATGATTGAGTGGATGTGGATGAAGAGCAAGAGGATAGTAAGCCACTTGCAGATCTATGACACCGGGCAGCATGAGGCTTGGCTGCGCTGGTTACTCTTGATGGATTTTGGCCATCACTTGGCATACAATCTTCCTAAGGGTATGAAGATGGATAAGATGTGGCAGGATTCTTGCATCATTTAGCAACAAAGAGTATGGATGCATGGTGTTGATGTGACCTTCATATCAGTCATTATGTCTTCCTTACATGGTTTGTATGATGAGAGCATGAGGAGGCAGCAAACCCTTTTGTTTCTTGGGTTGTACATGAGACAGCAAGGGAATATTTGATCTCACATGTTGTATGATGTTGCAGGAGTAGGAGATGGAACTATCATGGTGCAAAGGGGATACTCCTTGGCCTTAGTTGACCAGGAAGTACTTCCATTTTGGGGGGAATTTTCCAATTGCAGCAACATTATTGGAGGAGTCTTTGACAATAATCATGTCAAAGAATTGAGCTTTGAGTTGGCAGGAGCCTATTTGCATAGGCCAACAACACTGTTCCTTTGGAGCATGAATTTATTCATGGATTCATGCATCACTTTACCTTTGGCATATGGTGAGACTATTGTTTTTGCAATTATTTATTATCTAACACAGTATTTGCATCTTCTTACCAATATCATATAGTGCATTGCTCCACAAGAGGGCAAGTCTATTATTGAGGCCCCTAAACAAATTTTTTCCAAATATTATGATGGAGACAGCCATCCTTTGTATAACCATGGGCAAGTGTTTGATTATTTATTGTATGCTTAGTTGACACATTCACCCATTTACTATTCACTAGTAGATTGGATGATTCACACAACTAGCCATTTGTCAAAACATCACTTGCCATGCTATTTTCTGAAGATGCAGTGGGAGAGACTCTGTTGTGTCCACTTGAGGCATTGTTTGTATCATGAAGCATCATGTAAAACCTTCAACAAAATTCTCATTTGGATACCCTATGATGATCATGTCCTATTCATCATGGATGAGATGTTTTGGGCTAGCTTGTTCTTCAATGTTGGAGAGGAGATCCTTGGAGGATTGTTCTTCATTTTGTCACTTAAGGGAAATACTATTGCAGCCCAGGATCAGCACATACTCTACACTTATCATGAGTGGAGAGAAGGATAGTGTGGAGTAGACTACCTTATCTACCACGATTAGATTTTCAGCCCACCTACTTTACATGAGCCAAAGGTGGAGGAATACTTTCGGGAGTTGTCATGTTGGGAGGTAACTCATTTAGTATGGATGATTGCTTGGGGATGGGAGATTCATATGGGGATGGTAGATCTCAATTCATATCAACCCTCATGCCTCAAGAAGTCCCTTCAGTTCTATCCTTGCATTTGCTTGAGGAAAAGCAACATTTGGGAGGGGAGGACTGTAATGTTCCCAAAATTAGCATGAAGATAATTGGAACATTGTTTTTTCTTATATCATCCAGGAGGTGAATAAATGGGTAAGGAGGCCCATGAGTAGGAATAAAATCCCTCATAGTGTGAAAGGGATCATCATAGTAGCTATATTTTTCACCCTCAAGTGTGAAAAGGGGAAAATGCATGAGGACAAGGTCAAGTTTGACCAAGTCAATAGCGCTGCCATAGAGGAAGTGGATCACTTTTAAAGAAAACACAATATGAATTGGGGAGAGATCATTTGGTGGAGGAAACCATAATTTGTGTGGCCAAGGCAAGAAGGATTTCATTTGTATAAAGGGAGGACAAGGCAGCCATGGAAGGATATGTTATTGAGTATAGATTTTGGTCTGCATGACTATTTTCTCTCTTCAGTTGTTTAACTAAGATTGATGTGCTGCTTAGCACTAGGATTTCCTATTTAGGAATCCTTCTCCCTTCTTGAGAGGAATATTAAGGGATTGTACTTCATTTCTCCACATTCAAGCTCAAGGCCAAGCCACCTCCTTTAGCTACAGCATTATTCCTGTAGCAGGAAACATTGTGTTGCAGGGTGTTGCAGTGGACTGTTCCACGACACCCCTTCTAGAGCTTATCTTTTAGAGGAGGGAGCTTCTATTCCTCTGGGAGATCAATGAGGAATATTTAGGAGCTGATTGCACATATTTGGCATCAGGCCAAGCACTTCCCATCTCCTACAACATAGTCCATCTCCTTGACTATGTTATTTCTGAGTATATTTGCAGTGGGGATTTGCATCACTATTTTGGAGGGTGAGATATTCAGGGATTGGATCAGCCTTTCACCTGAGAGATCCATTGGATGGGATCCATTCATCATATGCAACATATTTATTTATCTTCATCCATTTCTTGAGTTGCAGCTCCTACTCAGTTTTTTAGACTACAACTCTGGCATTTTGGCCATTGTGTATATTTCAGACAATCCTTCTAGGGTTGACTTGAAATTGTTTTTCAAGGGTTTAGAGCCTTTCTCCCCACCTTATTTGAGCCATACATTTCTAAATCTATGTATTGACATTCATTATGTAGCAGTGCCTCTTATAAACTACTCTATCATAGCCTTGGCTTTCCATATGTAGCAGTGTATTTCATATTTCTTGTACATGTTCCTTTGAGGTTGGTTTGCCTAAGCTTGAGTGATCATTTCCTCAAGATCTTGTACACATTCTACTGCTATAACATTAATAAGATGGCTATTAGTTCTTCTTACATTTTCTGAAGTTGATGCAACACTTCTCTTTCATTATTGTGTTTACATATTGTTGGATCTCCAATTTGGGAATATTATAAGATATTCCTAACATTGTAGATTTTCCCTATTTTGGGATATTAAAAATTTAACCTTACTTATCGGATTTAAGGCTTATATGCCTGCTCAAGTCTTCAAAAATTCCAGATCTAAATGTAGATAAAACCTTTAACAAATTATTACGCTTTAGTAATATCTAGCTTATCATAACATAATCAATCCTTGCGTAAACACCGAGATCCTTCACGCATACTTAACTTAGATAAATGTGATTTTAAACAAAAACATATCTATAACTTGCAATAATATTCATGCATAAACTTAGAAATTGCAATAGAGTTCACCAAAAATTCATCTTTATTAATAAGTCTTCAATCCAGTACAATTCCTTCCTTCTGCACACAGCAACAAAGTCCTTGCACACAACTTAGGACTAGGTCTCCACGCACACAACCAACAAGAGCCTTTCTACCCAGACTGACACAAACTATCCCAAAACTTCGATCAAAACATCAACGTACATAAATATCAACAAAGAAAAGATATCCTTACTCAACTCAACCCTTACATATTTATATGACTTTGGACGCACACATACCATGGTCTCAAACCATGGTTTGAGACGCATGGTTTCCCTTTTTACCAATTACAATTATAAAGGAGCTTTGACCTACCCCAAATCCCCTTTAATTCTACGCGCAATGTGTTTAAACAACATTTAATGAAAATTATACCAAAAAATTGACCTTAGGGGACCCCATCCCAACAGCCCCCGAATGCAATCTAGTGGCTCATCACGATTCACTTTGGTCCTGGTTCCTACATCTTGTCCTTCAGCGCCTTAATGGAAGTTTTAAGCGGTTGAATGAATTTTGTACTCTGTGTTGTAGCGTTATTCTCTTCTTTGATCAATTTCTCTGTAGTTGTCCCTTCGACTGCCAGGGTGATACTTCTCTAGGTCTGTTGTAGGCCTATGAGGGCACCATCAATGTTTTAGGATAGTTGTAAGGCCTCCTCAGCCCAAGGTGGAATTCTGTTGTTGAGAAACTATTCATGTCAGCCAAATGTGTCAATTTCTTCCTGAATGGATCAGATTTCCTACAAGAAGGCCAATCGTTGGGTCGGAACCAGGGTCAGCGTAGCGACCCGAATCTCATTAAGTTGTTGTTCCTTGGCCCACATATCCATCTTCAGATGTTATGCGATAGGTAAAAATTCCCATGGCCTCCTCTAGCAATTGGCTGCAAGCATCCACAACAGTTGTGATGCTAGCAGTTGATTCCTACACTAATTTGGTGCACTACACACGAACTGCTGGAGGCGTCTCGGGCTACAGTTTCATCTACAAATATTCTATCTTCTTCTTGAGATTTGCACACACTGTGGCTACTTCTGATCTAGATGTTTTCAGTGCGACTTCTAGACTTTCTAATTTGGCATTAGGTGTTGTAGTAGTAGGCACTATGATCTCGGGGAGACCATAGCATAGTTGATCAATCATGGTTTCCAAATGGTTGTGTTGGCTTTCATCAGCGCAAAGTGCATCCTCTATGAGTTTTTGACCCTTAAGTATTGTGGAGGCTTGCTGTTGAGATGTCACGATGTCCTGGAATGCCTTGTACTCTATGTACTATAGCTCGTCCGTGATCATCATATGCATAGCATGCAACTTGCCACTGGGGAAAACAACCAAATCAATCTCGACCTCAGATCCTTCAGGAATGACTATGCACAGCTTGGAGTTAGCAATCTGAAGTGTTGCACCTAAAACTTGAAATGTTCGACTTTCTTAACTAGATGGGTTTTGAATGACCAACTCGATCGATTTTCCCATGCTCACTTGTCCCGCGATTGCTTGACTAACGCCCGCTTGTATTACGCTTGTTTGCATTCTGAGCTGTTGGGGTCCTTGTTTCACATCGTCAACGACTGACTTATACTATGCCTCTACCTTGTTCCATACATCCTCGGTGACTACCTGGACTGTGTCTCCAATTTTGATAAAATATTCCTCTGTTAGCATTAATGGATCAGTCTTAGTCTTCTTAGAGGATTTCCTTTTTGTGTGCAACCCTAGGGTGGTCTAAGGCCCTCTTTTGGTTCTTCGCTGCGTGTATGACGATGCATCAACACTGTCTCCATCCTTATCTTCCATTTCATCATCACTATGAAGGTCAACTATCTCTGCCATAGGTTGGCTATTGGTCCTTCTGCGCATCCTTTGGATGATATGTCGGTATGAATGGGTTTGTAGGGGTCTTAGGTGGTATTGATGATGACACACCACCATTTATACTTTCTTTGAGCCATAAGGGGGGCCACTTGGTCGTAATGCGTGCAATTTCATCCTCCGTAACCATGTATGGCAGCTCATACCAGATGCTTGCCATGTCCCTCTTTGCGCAGAAGCGCACATTGTGAAAGGTGGCCTTGAATTCCGGAATGTGTTTGTATTACTCATACAACGTAGGAGACAACAGTGGCTTGAACTACACCGCCTAAAATGTTTCTGCGTCAAATAGCACCCGGAATATTTTATTTTCTATTATCTTGGATGGCAGCTTCGAGTTCCATAATGAAAAATAATTGGCAGCCTTGCATATATCTAGCTCGATATCGGGTAATTGGGACTGCGACGACAGTCTCCAACCAATCAGCATGACCAACAACAACAACCAAGAAAAATAAAAATTCTTGCCATCTTCTTGCGCGTCGCAAATGTTTTCCAAAAATTAATTTCATAGGTACTTCGCTAGTTATACTACACCCCTTTCATGTACTACGTAGCCAGCTTAATCACATATGCATGTACTTTTGTTGCACAATATTTCCTGATCAATTTTGCATGCGATGATCAAGGTGGAAAAGTTAACTGCCAAAGAGTTAATTTCTTAGATGACAAAGCCTCTGGTGTTCCTGTTCACCCCACATGTCTTCTTAACCTCATCGGTGACCTTTTTCTCCTGCCCCTTCCCTCTGCATTAAGGGAATTTTGAGGTCTAAATTGGGCCTCCTAAGGAAAATATAAAATAATAGTGGAAATAATAAAATAAGATTAGATTATATCATCAAATTTTAGAGGGAAAAAGGAAAAAACTACCTTTTCAACTCGTATTTTAAACTTATCTCCCTATGGGTATACTCAAATTTAGAATGGGAACACTCGTTGGATGCATAATTTCATACGTCATCCAAGGAGGACCCATGTTGCATACTTTTTATGGATCCTTCTACATGAAAAAATGAGAAATACATGAAAATCATGATTGCAATCGCGTTTTTTCATGTATTTCTCATTTTTCATGTAGCAAGGTCCATCGAAAATATGCAACATGGGTAATCCTTGGGTGAGGAATTAAATTTTGCATCCAACGAGTAATCCCACTCAAAATTTTAGTAAAACCTTAGGGAGATACGTTGAAAATACAAGTTGAAAAAGTAGTTTTATTATTTTATTATTTTTTAACATTTTACTTTTTTACCCCACAAATGGTGAATCATCCCCCATGGTTGAAATCATCATCTTGAATCCTATTGGTTCTTATAAAGTTTATTGTGGTTGTACATTTTTATTAGGAGGCCCATTTTAGACCTCAAAAGTTCTCTAATGAATGCCACCCCTGGATCGTCCCCTTGGTAAGGAAACTTGGTGATCTGATGAATCAACATGTCATCAATCAGGATGGGATCTCCTAGCAACAGACAATTATCATGCACCAGGGCGATAAATTGGCGTAGGAAACTATCGTTTATGGCGTTGTGCCCAAAGTGTGAAATGTTCAGAAGGTTCAACAACTTGGATTACTGCAACCCCAATTCCCATGTCTTAGGTTCAACCTTAATGACCCATACCTCATAGGGAACCTACTCTAAGTACTCTTAGGGCGCAAGTTCAAAGAACTTCCCATGGTCATCCGGGTCCTACTCTTCCAACTTTAGTAAAGGCACTTTCTAAAACATGTCCCCTTCAAAAGGCACATTCTCCGGGAGTAGCGACGTGTTGATATGGGACTTGACCTTATCCAGGTCCCTCGTGACTTCCATAGATCTCTTGCGTGGCGCCATGTACTTGGGAAACCACAAATTTGGGTCTATTTCTTTGAAAATATCCTCCTCGATGATCACTTCTAGTTATTTAGTCATTGGTCTCTTTTTTCGCTCAACTAGGGTTGGCTTAGGCTTAGAAGTATTCTTGCGTGGAGACTTTCGAGTCTCCAAGGTCTGCCCTTTTTTCATCTTTTGAGGTTGAGGTTTCGGTGCAGGCATTTCTTTAGCGGGCATCGCAGAGGGGGTAGGCTCTGTAGCAGTCATACTTGGAGGGATTAAATTTCCTAACCCTCTTTGGTGCAGTGTCTCGTAAAAGGTTTCCAAGTGCTCAAACACAAACTCAATCAAGCACAGTGATGGAAATGGACACAAATATCTTGGAAAGAAAAGGGAACTAATGCGACCCTTCGTGCCATTTTTATACCGATGGCGCAGCCTAAACGGCCTGATATACATTGATGCAACATCATAAATGATAAAACGGCTCCAAATCTAGCATAATATCCTCCATAAAAGTAGGTTAGCCTCTCCTCCAAATAATAATAAAGTTGTCTTATCCAGATTAATTGTTCCAATGGTTAGATGTTTTCCCATCTGCGATAGTTTCAACCTCCTAGCGCAGCCTCTACGCGGTTGTTGCAGATACCTTCATTTTCTCAATATTCATCACATAGGCATACTTCTCAAATGATTTATAGACTTATTTATGGTCTTCCACCCTCTCACAACTATTTGTGGCACTAAGACACTTCTTCGGCCATATAGTCATTTGGCGAGTGCAGGAATGGGATCATCCTTATATGTTCTCAACCGACTTCCATTCAAATATCTAGGAAGGACTTCACCACTTAAGGTAACCAAACGTATAGCATCTCCTTCCATGATCTCCTTGATAAAATAAGGTCCAAGTCAATTGATTTTGAACTTTCTTGGGTGGCGCGCAAACTTGCTATCATATAGCAAAACCAAATCGGCCTCCTTGAAAATATTTATCCTGATGTGTCTATCATGCCAAGTTTCGTGTGCCTTTTGCACCTGTTGATGGAAACCAACAATGAATCTGTCCTTCTCCAATGCAACTAGCTGTGACAGTCTCTCTACCATAATATCTTGATCAGCCATGTTAGTTACTACTGCAATGCACAAACTAGGGACAATATACTCCATCCGCATAATAACTTCATGTCCATACACCAACCTGAAAGGGGTCTGTCATGTGAATTTATTGCATGTAGTTTTATATTTCAATAGAACCGTAGGTACACACACATCCCAAACATTCTGATTATCTTTAAATATCTTTGTGATCTCAGCCTCCAAAATCTTGTTAAAGGCTTCTACAGTACCATTTTCTTGTGGATGATACGGTGTACTCTTATGATGGTGCATCTTAAACTCCATTGTTAAGGCTTGAATGGTCTCATTCACAAAATGTGTACCCTGGTCTCTCATCAAAATATTAGGACACCCAAACCTTGTCAAGATATTATAAAAAATGAATTGCGCAGTCGTTTCTTCATTTCAATCCTTCATAGGCTTAGCCTCTTCCCATTTGGTCAAATAATCCATCGTAGTGATGATATAATGCATGCCAGTCTTCTTCTCATGAGGGTTGATCAGTCCTACAAATTCAATGGCCCATTTACCAAAATACTGCAATGTCACTTGTGGTTGTAGTGGCATTTCATCTCTGTGTGAGGGTTTCCCCATTCTTTGACACACATCACAAGTGTGACAATACTCTTTTGCATCATAGTGCATCATAGGCCACCACAAACCACCCCTCAAAAGATTTTGCGTGGTTGGTTTACTTTCATAGTGGCTTCCTACAACCCCTGCATGTGCTTCTACTAGTATGCTCTACCTTTTAAAATCTGACACATATCAACTCAATACCTCATTAGCTCCCATATTATACAACTAGCCAAAAATCAATGTAAAGTATGTTGCACGCAAAACCAATTATTTCTTCTGTTTAACTGTATACTCCGTAGGCGCACTTCCAGTGGTCAGCAAGTGGGTAATATCTACAAAGTGTTCATCAACTGCTTTAATGGAAAATAGTTGTGTGTCGGGTAATCTATCCTCCAAACTAGTCGGCACAACACCACTTTCAATGCGCGACAAATGGTTTGGACCTAAAGTCAATCTCCCTGGCTTTACAATCACCTAAAAATCATATTCTTGAAACAATAGGAGCCATTTACAAATATTCCCCCCCAACACAATCTTGTTGACCAGGTAATTAAAATTAGAGTGATTAGTGAACATCTTAAAATGACCTCCCAAAAATTAGTGATGAAAATTATACAATGCATAGACCATAGCTAACCGTTCTCTCACTGTTTTTGAGTAATTGCGCTCAATGCTTGACAATTTTCTGCTTGCAAATGCAATTGGGTGATCAATATCATCAAATCCTAGCTGCACGAGTACAACTTCTAACATGATACATGAAGCATCGACATGCACATGGAAGTCCTTTGTCCAGACTAGAAATACCAATATAGGCACAACCACCATTTTCTTAGTGATCAACTCTAAATTATTTTGGTAGTCCTCGTACCAAAAAAAAGAGGTGTCCTTCTTCAACAAATTCTCCATCGGTGTAGTAATCAATGCATAACCTTGAATATATTTGTTGTAATAGCCAGTATGTCCCAAAATTAAGCGCAACTTCTTCACATTTGCTGGACCCTCCAGGTTTAAAATAATAATGATCTTAGCTGGATCGACCATTAATCCTTGTTGATAGAAAATATGACCCAAAAAAATCCCGAAAGGGACACATAATATGCACTTCTTCAGATTCAGCGAGATTTGATGCTTCTAACAAGTGTCCAACATCAAGCGCAGACTAGAAACATGCTTCTTCAATAAGCCAAATAAAGTCCAGTCATCAAAATATAATTCTAGGGACTTATGTATATATTCCTTAAATGCATATACACCACACACGAGAATATAACTGCCGCATTCTTCAGACCAAATGGAATTACTGTGTATTGGAATGATCCCCGTTCCATCCAAAAGGTTGCCTTACTTCTATCTTCAGGCGCAATTATTATCTGGTGGTATCCAGAAAATCCATCAGTGAATGAGTAGGCCTCCTACCCACCCACATTTTCCAATAATTCATCAGAAAAGGGATTTGGAAAAGGGTCATGCACACAAGCATCATTAAACTTGCGCAAATCCACACAAATCTTGATTTCTCCTTTGGTCTTATTTTCTTAGACCACCATGGGGCTTACCCAATCATATTATTCTACTAGTTCAATGATGCATGCAACAACCATTTTCTTCAGCTCCTTCTTTACCTTCTACTAACACTTGGGACTCAACTTTTAAGGGCACTGCTTGACCAACCTGGCATCTGGTTTCAGAGTGATATTCATCACACCAAGATCCCTGACAATCCCTTTTAACTCTGAATACTTTGTGGGGAACAGGTTCTGATATTCAACGATCAGCTTTGCAACCTTAGCCATTGTATCTTTATCCTAATAATCCCCTATTTTGGAAATATTAGTTTGTTCTTCCATTCCAATATTGACTTGCCTAATCTTCATAGGTCCAATCACATATGGAAATTCAACCACATGCCCAAAAACTGCACGCTGACCTTCAGAATCAGGGATATTGATGTTTCTTGGGTCTTCCTCATTATCTTCAATAGTCACATTCTGGTATTCAATTATATCCTTCATATGCACATCCCATGTTGGTAAGGCTCATTCTTATGATTTATTTGGCATGTCAAAGGCCACATCTTGAATTGTGTGTAAGGAATTATTGATGCATCAGAATCCACTCTCAAAATTGAAAGTTAAAACACAACTTTCCCTTAGCACATCACATTCCGTCATGGCACGACACAACTCAACCTCCAGATACAAATTCATGGGTATCCTACTTAAAGTATGAATGAATGTATGCACCCATCCTAGCTGTGGATCTTCTCCCCAAGCTACAGTCCACCCGCCTAACTGCATGCATGGATCTTCTTTGCCTACATAGGTTCCTTTCAACCGGGTATTGGGTTGTTTGAATCAAAATTTCATCATGTGGGGACATTCTTCCTAATCTTAAAAGTTGTCGTTGTGAATTTCCCACCAGCGCGCTGGGTTTGAGCACAGAACTAAGCCAAGCACATGGAACCATTGTGTCTTTGGAATAACCTTTTCAAATTATTATAAAAAACAATTGACACTTCCTACACCATCATAATAAGGTAATTCCCAAACCTTAGAGGATATGCATCATAGAGATCTGGTGACTCAGTTGCAGCGCAGTGTAGAGACTTCATGCAAACGATTATGCCAATTCTCCAATTCCTCATCTGAATTTGAGTGGCATGAACTATCCCTATCCCAGCTAAGCCTACCATCTTTTGTAGGATTGATCCAATCTTTGTCCCTCGCAGTTAGCTTGTATATATGATGAACATCTTCTTCTACGTGCACTAGTTCTATGTATCTTTCTCCTTCTGCGGGGTCTATAGGGACCATGACCTTGATTCCATTGTTTTCAAACACCATACTTCTATGCTTGAGGTTGATGATAGCATCCATGTCAATAGGCCAATCTAGACCCAACAGTGCAGGGTACAGATCTGAATCATCAATAATTTGAATAACTTCAAAGTCAACCAATGTCTTAACTCCTTCGATATCAACTATCATCTGAGATAGTCTACCCATTGGGATAATTTTCTATTGATTTTCCATGTGCAGTTGTATTGCAGACCATTCTAGCTTAGGCTCTCCCATTTTCTGCCAAGTATGCTTTGGTATTACATTTTCATCATATCCCATATCCAAAATGACCTGGTCCATTTAAAACTCACTTATCTAAGCTATCAGGCACATCTCTTGTCCAGTTCTTCTCTTGTTCTTGTAAATTTTATTAAAAGCCTTTTGCTCCATATGAGGCTGCTCTTTCTCGACGTAGCTATTAACTTCATTCTTATTGTGTAGAAGCTTGATATAGACCTACAAAAATGGTTTCATCTCTGCATGCTCGACCCCTTTGATTGTATCCATGGCAGGCTTTCTTGTTACTTTAGATGTGCCAGGATCCACGAAGTTGTTCTTTGCTGCGATAAAGGTTTCCTTCTGCCTGTGTATATTAAACCATTCATTTTTCTTAGGAGCTCTCTGGACCCAAACATCAGTGACATGTCTCTTTCCTTCAGATTTATCTTCTCCAGTTGCTACACCACTCTTGGTCACAATATTTATGCTAAGGTCTTCAGTGCGTAGTTCCACTCTCATCATTTGAACATTCAGCATAGGTGTATGTGGTTTCTTTTCCTGCATTTTTGCAAATAATACATGGAAATCATCAAGAACATGATCAAACTATCTACAATACCTACAAGATTTTTGTGTTGGGTTTGGGCAGTCATGCGCATAATGACCAACCTCTCCATAGCTATAAAAATTTAGCTATCCCCTCCCACGACCAACTCCTCCTCTTCTTCCTCATCCTCTGTCTTGAAATCCACCGCACCCAGATGGTGATGTAGGTGAATTCGGTCCTCTACCTTCCGCTTGCAATCTATACGAAGTGTCCTACTCAATCATCAAATCAAAGCTATGAATATTCTTCTCATCATGTCCCACAAATCGAAAAAATGTGTAGTAAGGTTGCTAGAGCTCCATAATATATTAACCAATCCAGGGGCATAAGTCTTTCGTGTGCAGTCCATTCGCTTGACAAATCGCGCACCATAGTTTGGGAACTTCACTAGGACCTAACCCATTCTTAATCAGACTTGGTCCTCCAAATTCCAGATATTTATTATATACGGAACACTGATCCCTGTGATTCCCTTTATCTTTACAGCGTGTGCAACATACTCCTGCACACACATCCTTTTCCTTCTCTTTTTGCAGGGTTTTTATTTCTAACTATAATTCAACTAACTGGCTTTGGATTTGCTGAGCCCCAACCTATGTAGCCGGTATATGTGAGGATTATAAATTCTTGGTAATCTCCATAGCTTCAGCCTATGTCAAAATCTTTTGTTGGTTTAAGGACTTGCATAGATGCGGCAGTAACATAGAAATGAACCATTCTTTGTGTTGCATGTCATCGATAGTAAATCCTCAATCCCTGATTGTGTGCTTCAACCATTGATGTGCCTCAAATAAAGATTCATTCACTTCTTGGTGGATCTCCTTTAATTCAGTCACGCATTGAGAATGTGATTTTGGCTTCCTGAACTGCTCCTTTAATGCAGTTTTAAGCTCATCAATTGTTGCATTATGGTTTGTTGCCATATACCTCATATACGAATTCAATGCGCGTTCTTGAAATGCAGTAGCCAGATGCAATTTCTTAACATTATAATTATCGATTTGTTGCGTTGTGCACACAGCATCTGCAACAAACCAGAATTGGTCAACATATTTGTTGTGGCTCATTCGCAATATCCTTTATTTTTAATTTTTCAAAAATACAAAAAAATAGAAAATTGTTAAAATGTATGTTAAAGTATAAATTTTCACATACTTTGGCATAAAATATATAATGTTTTTTATATGTAATTTTAAAGTTTAATACTTTAAAAAATAGCGTGAAGGTGGGTCCCACTATTCAGTTAATTAACAAGCAGGTTCAAAAGTGGGATCCGTTGATTCGTTCGACAGGAAATCAAAGTGGCAACCCGGGGCACTTTCAGCGTGTAGGTTAACAAGGAGAGTGCCTCCGCAGTTGACCTTGTTGACTGCGGGGTCGATCCAGATCTGCAACTGAGATTAACTGCGGGGGCATGAACCTGATGAGCCCTCTATATTGTGAGACCTCCCGCAGTGACATGAGAAATTAGTTAGTGATAACTATCAGCCTAGTCAAGGTACTTTTAACAGTCTTTTGGCACGTCAAATCAACATTTAAGTCATAAATCCGCGCCCCTTATTTAATATTGATTCTCATTGTTTCAAGGTTATTGTTGATCTTACGTAATTGAAAATTTTTCTGCATGTGTCTTTCTTGGATGTCCACCACCTTGTCGTTTTTTGTCGCCTCAATCTGAATTATGGCCAAGCGTCCATCCCTTTCAGGTTCCTCTAGTCACATTCCTCTCATGGACAATGAGAGGGATATTCAAGACACAACATATTGTTTGGGCCACCTTCAGTTTTATCAACAGGTCTATCTAAACGATAAAGCTTCTCCAATTTTCATCGCCATGGTCAAGTTATGTGTGTTGTCTGCATGTATTCCAAGAACACACCTTTTTCCTGAGTTTATATATTGGCTTGTGTCTGTCATGTACCCAAGCAAGTGTTTCGTGATGAATTTTCAAGGAGAAAATGTCTTGTAGGTCTCTACTCTACTAATTCTTCAAGCTCTGTGTTACCCTGACTCAGAGTCCTATGTCCAATTTACTGATGATTCGTTGATCACATACTATGATAGCCTTGTAGGTCAAGAGTTCAATCAATTCATCTTCTTCTTGAAGCCAGATACAAAGTAGTTTGTACCTAACAATAAAGAATTTTCCATGAAGGTTTTTGATGAATAAATCCGACCGGTGCTGAGATGCATTTCGACGATATTGGGGAAAGAAGATGACATCATAATAGATAAATCAGTTCTGGGAATGTTTTCTTTGATGATGAAGTTAGGCGTGGTGCTGGATATCCCTTCTTATTAGCAAGAAGTTGTCAATTCTCAGCTCATGAGCCTATCACTAACGGGTTCATTCAGGTTCCCCTCTCTTGTTATTTATCTCTTTCTATATCAAAATGTGGAGGAATTCATGAATATGGGGTTGAATATTATGGATATGAATAAAAAGAGACAGTCATTAGTATTTTGGACATACATAATAAGGAAAGAACATAATGAGGTGGGTCTATGTGATTTTGCAAGTCTTTTTATGTCTACTGCATATAGAATTTTGAATGGGATCTCTCCCCCATGCTTCCTACCGAAGGCTCAAGAGTTCTTGTAGCTGGGGACAAGTTGTAAGTTTGGTGATTGGTATGTCTTTGAATATTATTCTGAAATTAGGCTCTATGGAGCTGGTGTAGAACCTTATAGGCTTCTTGTATTTGTGCCTATGAGATTACTTTCTTTTGAGTTCATTAGGCAATGTTTAAATGTTGATCAAATACATTTTGTGCCTATGAATAAGGTCATATGTTTAAGTTTCCAATGAATTTTGGTCCTTTTATAGTCAATATGAGACAGTCAACTGATGAAGTCACTAGGATGTTAGATGAAATGCATCTATTATTATGAGAGAAGTAGGCTTATGACCCTCATAGTGTGATTTCTAATAGGATAATTGAAAATGGGTATTCAAAATCCATTCATGAAAGCAGACCTGATATAGAAAAGATGGGAAATAAGGGTTTTGCAGGTTCTGTGAGCTCAAATGTACAAACTCCTGTCATATCTGAGAAGTCAACTAAGAGAGGTAAAGAAGTAGTGATTGATTCAGAAGATGAAGAACACAAAAATGAAAAGAGGACAAAGCTCAGTGAAGACTCAGTAGATGCTCAACCTAGTTTCTCACTACAATTGGGAGATGAGAAAAATGTCTCAACTTCACCAAGAAGACATGAAAACACTCAAGAACAAGTGCCCTTAATTAAACAAGTGTTTTCTCAGATTGTAGAAAGAAATCAAAAAATTAAGGCAAGCATGGAGGCTCAAGTTGAGTATCAAATAACCCCATATCAAATAGTATTTCTAACTGCAATGGATCTTGAAAAGGATCAATTTAAGATTTCCCTTTCACATCCCTCTGATATGTCTATAGGTTCATCTAATAATTTAATGTTATGAATCTAACTGTAGATGTAAAGAAAATTCCATTGATGACAAAGTAAATCTATATATGCAAACAGGTCAACTGGTTGTGAATGACTTAACCAAAACCAATGAATTGGCACTCAAGGCTAAAAACATGCTTGGGAAAGTGATCAAGCAATTCAAGTTAGAGAAATCGAATTCTAGGGCTTTAACAATCTAGAATGAAGAACTCAAAAATATTATTGTGAAGAATGGGGTAGATCCAAATGACAGGTCTGTTGTACAGAAGCTTCTACAAAGTGCCGAATCATAAATATCTATGCTGAAGAAAAATTTGAAGTTGCCTACAGGAGAGCACTCTATGCAGCAGAGGTTGGAGAAGTAGAAAATGAGAAAGAGAAACTTCTTGAGCAGCTCTTGTAGAAGGAAGAGGAAATCACCAAATTGAAGCGAACGACATTATCATTGTAGAATCACATTGAATCTCATACTTGTACCTTTTTTTTTACCATCTGGTAATGAAGATCTAGTAGCACAAATATCTCAATTGACCACTGAATTGAAGATGGCAGAGAGAGATCTCAAAAAGGCACAAACTGATCTGGAGACAACAATGAAAATAATTCAAGCTAAGGATGGAGAAATCAATAAATATAAAACAAATTGACAAACTACAGATGCTAATATTAATAATATAAAGGAGAAGTTGAAAGGAAATATATCTCTGATACAAGCTAAGGACATCATTTGGAATGATATCATTGAAGAGATGAGATCAACTTGGGGATCTTTGACTATCATATCAGAAAAAAGAAATATTATTAGAGATTTTGAGGAGTAGGTTATGGCAGATAAACAGAAGACAATTCAAAGAGCCATCTGGGCTAAGAAATTCATTGATTTTATTGATTCTAGGACTAACCAAGAGCTGGAAGAGAATGAGATTAAAGACAGGATTTCATGTGCTGTAGAGATTAATAAACTGATTGTCAAGAATAATTACAGGAAGACTACTGAGAAAAGTTGACAGACATTAAGGAATCAGTAAGCAAGTTTGAAAATTTATATGACAAAAGAGTCGGGGCAGGTTTTCCATCATGTTGGGGTCTTGGAGGCAGTCTATTATCATGGGAGTCTTATGAACCACTACTGATATTGGTAAAGAGAAAAGTGGACAATACTCATGAAAATACTCATATTTTAAAAGGAGCGACAGTGATTAATTTTCTGTAGAGGCACTTTCAGCTTTTATGGTTGGTGAAGACCCTATTTAGAGAGAGACCATCCTTCAATAGGATTACTGCTTTTAGATTGGAATATTACAGGTTGATAAATTCACACAAGACAAACATTGAGGCATGGAATAAATGTAGAGCCTGGATGACTGATCTCCCTAAATATCCTTCATCTTCAAAGAAGAACAAGACAACAAATCAAGAGGATACAACAATAGCATCATCATTTCACATTCATAAAATAGATTAGGATTAAGTTTTATGTTATTTTTCTCTTTTAAAGAGAATTTAATTGTAATAAGACATTTTTATGACATGTAATAGGTATTTTGTGGAGTCCTAAGTAGTTGAAGCAGTTAGGATTAGTTTCAGTAGTTACAAATGACTTTCTATTGTATTTAAAGAGATAGAAAAGAAAGAAAAAGGTTCGGAGTTTTGGATATTCAGACTGAAAATTTTGTACTTAGTTTTCAAATTATTAATGAATGAAAAGCAAGATTTTTGAATTTGTTGATATTGATATGTTTTCCAGTTTACATTGTGTATTTTCTGTTCTTGAATAAAATGAAGTAATGGAGCTGCGGGTCTCTTTTCACATATGTGAACAAGAGTTAAAATCCTTAATGGGCGCTCCTTCATTTTAACTAATATTTTGTCATAAAATTATTCTAAAGTTTAAAGTGATAGATAATGTTTACCAACATATAAATTTGGGCTTCCTTCCTTCATATTCTTCTCATCATTCCATTTAATATCAGCAGATAATGGCATTGCAAAACATTTATTGCATTTGATTCTTGAGGGTTTTCTAAAGTATATCTGAAGGTGTTTAAGCAAAGACCCTTGATATTAGAATTCTGTGACATACATGTATAAATTTCTTAAGCACTGATTCCTTAATACATCCAAGGGATTGTCTCTTAAGGTACAATAATATTCATTTCTAACACCCCTGAAATTATGTAGCTTTATGGAAGTAGCCATATCGACTTCTAGTGGTGGAGATGGAGCTGGAGTGGATGACTTGTTAGTGTGATAAGAATTTGGAAGTGGAGTGGATGGGATCTGAACTATGGCCAATGACCCAAAAATACTTTTATCTTTGTAGTCATATATTTGGATGATGTGACTATTTTTTTAGGTTCTGACGATGAACACTTGGAGAATTTGCAGAAGGCTTTCCTGAAATGCAGAAAGTTTGGGTTGTCACTGAATCCCAAGAAATCCCTGCTTTCCTTGGAGGAAGGAAAGTTTCCAGGGAATATAGTTTAAAATCATGGGGTGAAAATTGATCCAGCAAGATTTGAAGCTATACAGACAATTCCTTTTCCTAGAAGTAAAAATGATACTCAGAGGTTTCTAGGAAAAAATAATTTCCTGAGAAGATTTGTCCCAAATTATGCTAAAATTGTCAGGAACATAATAGATATGCTGAAGAAAAATGCTGAGGTATAATGGGACAAAGATGCAAGGGAATCCTTTGCCAGGATTAAAGAATCTCTTCAAGAAACTCCTATTTTGAACAGTCTAGATTATCAGAAGAATTTTCAAATTTTTTTCATTTGCATCGCCTACTACTATTGTTGTTGTGCTTTTGCAGAAGAATGAAGAGGGAAAAGAGTAGCCTGTGGAATTTTTTTAGTAAATTTCTAAGGGATTCTAAACTTAAGTATACAATTTTGGAGAAACAGGTATATGCTTTAGTTAAAGCATTAAAGGCATTCAGGAATTATGTGTTGCAGTCCCAAATAGTTGCTTATGTACCTAACTCTATAGTGAGGATGTATTGATTCAAAGTGAAGTGGAAGGCAAAAGAGGAAAATGGATAGCTAAGATCAAAGAATATGATCTACATATCAAACCTACCAAGTTAGTCAAAGGACAAGGATTGTGTAATATCCCTTTTTCAGGAATATCAAGATTTTATTCCAGAGATTGACTGCAGGGGAATTTACTGGATATGTCACCTTTTGAAAAAGGATGAGATCCAGAGGCTACCTGGCCATCTACAGACTCTGTCTATAGAGCTTGAAATATTTCTCCTTCAAGGATCCAGCAATACATAAACATGAGTTGGAAAATAGCAGTGAATGGATTAAAACCAAGAATGCTGGAAGATCTACATAACCATTACATTAGATAATAGCAGCAAAAAATGTATACAATATCTTGAGGTAATGATCCCTCAAGCTAGGCAATGCAGCCTCAATGAAACATGTACATATAATATGGAGAAATACTGCTATATAAAAGAGGCACTGGCTATGACTGTGCAATCCTTGAGGAGGAACTGCTGCAAAATGTCCATAATACAAAGATGTGGCAATCATGGCTCAAATAAATAAGGGAGAGAAATATCTTCAACCCCTGAAATCATACAATACACAATCCTCAAAGGGATTGGCTGAAATATACACAAAATGGAAAATCTGCATAAATGCCAAAGTTGCTGGGCAACAATTGCAACTCAAAAATAGAAATGGATGTAGATAGCTGATGATGGTGCAATAGATGGCTGAATCACATCCAAAGGATCTCTAGAGTGAAAGGCTGATCCTTTCACCTAAGATCTCACCCTCCAAACTTGTGGAGCAAGTCCCCACTGCAAACACACTCAGAAATAACACAGTCTAGAGAGGGGACTACATTGTTGGTGAAGAGAAATGCTTGGCCTTGATGCCAAAGTCTATAATAAGCTCCAGGATATCTCCAATATGATATATCAAAGGAAAGAGAGGCTCCTCCTTTGAAAATAGCTGATGGAAGTGATGTAGTGAACCCTCACTACAACACCCAGCAACACAACATTACTCTACTACAGAAATAACGCTGTCTTGATGGAGGATGTTTGGCCTCAAGCCTAGATGCGAGGAAAATCTGAGAAATCCCTCTAGAGGCCTCTCAAGAAGGTGGAAGAATCCTAAACAGGAATTCCTCCTGGCAATTCTTGCTAAACAACAGATAATGCACAATTATCTGAATAGACAATGAAATGAATAATAAAAAGCATATCTAACAATGGTTACCTTTCCCTCCTTTTAAACAAGTGAAATCTCTTCCTCCATGGGCCCCATCCATTAGGGTTTCCTCCATCAAATATCCTCTTCCTCATTCAAACTGCGTTGTCTTCTAAAGTAAGCCACTCCTCCTATGGTAGCGGTGTTGACTTGGTCAAACCTAACCTTGTCTTCATGTATTTGCCCCTTTTCACACTTGAGGGTGCAAAATCAAGTTCTTATGTTTATCCCCTTCCACATGTGAGGGATTTTATTCATGTTTTCCATAAACATGGGCCTTCTTACCCATTTATTTGGCTACAAGATGATAAAAGAAAAATTTTAATATTCCATTTAGCCATTTGCTAAAATGGGAATATTACAGTCCTCCCCTCCCAAATGTTACTTGTCCTCAAGCAACTGCAAGGATAGAACTAAAGAATCTCCACCCAAGGCATGGAGTTTTAAATATGTTGAGGAACACCTCCCCAATTTAGATTCTCCATCCCCCAAGAAATGATCCATACAAAGTGAGTTACCTCCCAACATGGAAACTCCTGACAATCATCTTCCACCTTTGGCTCCTGTAATATAGGTGGGCTAAAAATCTGATCTTGGTAGACAAAATAGCCTACCCCACACTGTCCTCCTCTCCACTTAGGATAAGTGCAGAGTATATGTTGATATTGGGCTACAATAAGGTTGCCCCCAAAAGGCAAAATGAATATTAGACCTCCAAGGATCTCTTCTCCAGCGTTATGAAACATGTTGTCCCAAATCATCTCATATGTGATGAGTTGGTAGTCACCACCATATGGCATCCAATCAATCATATGGCTCACCTCAAAAGGAAACAAATGTGTTGTTGTAGTGGCCACATGTGGTCTCATGCTCCCATTAGAACATGCAATGCAAATAATGTGGGAGATCTCCCCCCCAAAGGACACATCCAACCAATGTGCCATTCCCCCAATCATGATCTTGACAAATACAAAGACAACAGAAACATAATGAACCATTATGGAAACCATGCTTGCTGTCATATCTGGAAAGGGAGAAGGACAATGGTCCCTCAATTGTAACCAGTGCAGTTTGACCCTCAACTGCAAAATAGTGTGACAAAATGTGTGGCCTCTCAACCACTTGCTTGCTGTCCTACTCTCCTCAAATGTATGGAAGAAGTGAATGATATACGGTGCAAGGTGAGTAGGTATTCCAAAATACGTTTCCTCCCCAAGTCCTCCTAGGGAGTGGTCACCAATAGTGCTCATGGCCTCAAGTAGACCATGGGGTCTAGAAAGAAGAATGCCCCTCCTTAGAGCAACATCCTGTACATATATGGTTAAGGGATGAATATATAAATCATCATGCAAATAAGAAATACCCTTACCATAAGTTCTGCTCATGCAAATGGAGTGGCTCAAAAATGAGTCTCCCCTCATCCTCAACGAGAAAAGAGGTGGTTGTGCTAACTCCTCCAAAGAGTTATGCATCTCCTCCATCTGCACATGACCTATGCATCTCCTCATATGCTGATCTGTCAATATCATGCAAGCAAGATGATCCTGGGAATACTCCACCAACAACCCGGAGCTCCAACATGGATCTATCTCCCATAGTGACAGCATTGATGATTCCCCATAAAGGAAATCTATCATATGGTTATCTCCCAAGGTCTCCACTCCTCTGAGATCAAATAATGGTGCCTCATCATGTGAAGCATCTCTCATCATCTGCTGTTCCAGTGGTCTCCCCGGCAAAATGTCTCCATGTAATGAGACATCATCATCAAAAGGTAACTGCATATATGAATGAACAAGTCTATCCATGCTTCCACTGCGTAATCCAATCACCTTCTTAGTTGCATCAACCTCATAAGATAGATAGGGATGTGTGCTCCTCATCACATCATGATGGTCATCCTCCCTATATCCTCCTGGTGTCTCCATGGTTCTACACCTCCTCAACAATGGCACGTGTAAAACATGAGTTGTGCCTTGATCTCCATACCTGAGATCCTGGGGACTTCCTTGCAAAGATGCAAGCATACCTCTACTTGGAGCGAAAGCTCCTCCTTCCTCTGCATGAGGCACTAGATAATCTCTAGATGGCACCACGCTATTGCCCTTAGCTTCCTAAATATAGATGGGCAACCGTCCAATAATTTTTCTACAAATATGGAATCTCTCCCAAAGTGGAAGTAATTCCTGATCATTGAAGGTCAAGGAGTATCCCCTTTGCACCATGATAGTGCCATCTCCTACTCCTATAACATCATACAAGAAATGAGAGCAAATATGCCCTTGCTCTCTGAAGAACAACCCCAGCAAAAATTGTTTTTGCTGCTTCCTTATGCTTTCATCATGCAAGATATATGATGACGACATAGTGAATGATATGAATTTTGCATCATCACTATGCACCCATACTCTTTGCTGCTCTATGATGCTAGCATCCTGCTACATCTTCTCAATCCTCATACCCTTGGAAAGAGAGTATGCCAAGTGATGGCCAAACTCCTTCAAGAGTAACCAATGCAACCAAGCCTCATGCTGCCTAGTATCATAAATCTACAAGTAGCTTACCCACGTCTTGCTCACCATCCACATCCATTAAATCAACTGTGGATGTCTTCTCCCACCCTTCATCTTGATACTCCTCCCATGAGGGCTATCATCATCCCAAATAAAGCTCCTGAATTTCATGGGACCTTGAAATGAAATCTTCTCGAGGATCAATTTGACCCTATGAGGATCCAAATAGGTGGTAGGAAAAAACCTCCCATCATGTTGTGCATGGCTCAAGGGATGTCCATCACAGTCATGTGAGATGTTATCCATCTGAAGATATCCTCAATATACTATCTGTTCCTATGAGAAGGGAAGTACCTCCTCAAACTGATGAAGAATCTTACACTCCATGATGTGTGGGAGTGGACCTCTAATGAAATCTCCCCAGGAGATCTCCTCTGCATCACTGCTCATGTACATCGCAGTGCTATTTTTCTACTCTATGTCAATTGCATGCAATGATGTAGACCCATCCAAGGTGTTTACTGAAATGACAAGAGATATATTTTTTATCATACCTCCGTGAGAATTGGAAGCTCCTTGCAGTGCTGCAAGAGTGAATCCCTCCTCATAAGTGTTGGCCTCCCAAACTACTAAAGATGAAGGTTGTTCCTCCATGATCTCAATAGTGCTGGTACATGCCTCACTAACTGGTGGTGAGGGCTCCTCCCTCTTTTTTCCAAATCTCCTGATCAATCTCTGAGAAAACTCAACAAGAGTTGAAACCCTCGTATGGCTTAGATGGTTGATCCACCAATTCTCCGCTTCACCTTTAAGGTGCAGCGCTGTAATTTCTACAACCTCTCTGTCTACTATAGGATGTAGCAGGAAGAAAGCCTCTAGCTTCTTTACCCAAACCTCTACTACACATGTGAGTGATCTATCAAATGTGGACAATAGAAATCTATTGCCTCTCATCATCCCATATCTGTGGGGTCTTCTTTCTTCTTTCTGCTGAATAAATTGTGGCAAAGATAGAGCTATAGGGTTTTCCCGGTATTCAGCAAGATACTCACTTATAATTTCGAATTCCAAGTGTTCTTCATGCTTCTGGAATTATTTTCTATGAAAATAGGAAGTGCATGGTCCTTCCATTCCTCCTTCTTCAATTTTCCAAACCTACTTGGAGAGGTCTCCTCTGGATCTGAAAATAGATGACAGTAAACTCATCTTCTTCATCATATCAATATTCTTTGGCTTAGACTCACAGGCTAAGCCAGAGATCATGCTTTGATAGCACTGTAATATCCATTTTTCAGGAATATCAAGATTCTATTTCAAAGATTGACTGCAGGGGCATTTACTGGATATGTCACCTTTTGAAAAAGGATGAGATCCAGAGGCTACTTGGCCATTTGCAGACTCTGTCTATAGAGCTTGAAATTTTTCTCCTTCAGGGATCCAACAATACATAAACATGAGCTAGAAAATAGAAGTGAATGGATTAAAACCAAGAATGCTGGAAGATCTACATAACCATTACATTAGATAATAGTAGCAACAAATGTATACAAGATCTTGAGGTAATGATCCCTCAAGCTAGGCAATGCAGCCTCAATGAAACATGTACATATAATATGGAGAAATACTGCTATATAAAAGAGACACTAGTTATGACTGCACAATCCTTGAGGAGGAACTGCTGCAAAATGTCAATAATACAAAGATGTGGCAATAATGGCTCAAATAAATAAGGGGGATCAAGATATTCAACCCCTGAAAGCATACAATACACAATCCTCAAAGGGATTGGTTGAAATATACACAAAATGGAAAATCTACATAAATGCTACAGTTGCTGGGCAGCAACTGTAACTCAAAACTAGAAATGGATGTAGATTGCTGATGATGGTGCAATAAATGGCTGAATCACATCCAAAGGATCTCTAGAGTGAAAGGCTGATCCTTTCACCTAAGATCTCACCCTTCAAACTTGTGGACCATGTGCCCACTGCAAACACATTAAGAAATAACGTAGTCTAGAGAGGGGATTGTGCTGTTGGTGAAGAGAAATGCTTGGCGTTGATGCCAAAGTCTGCAATAAGCTCCGGGATATCTCCAATCTGATATATCAAAGGAAAGAGAGGCTCCTCCTCTGAAAATAGCTGATGGAAGTGATGTAGTGAACCCTCACTGCAACACCCAACAACACAACATTACTCTGATACAGAAATAACGCTGTCTTGATGGAGGATGCTTGGCCTCAAGCCTGGATGTGAGGAAAATATGAGCAATCCCTCTAGAGGCCTCTCAAGAAGGTGGAAGAATCCTAAACAAGAATTCCTCTCGGCAATTCTTGCTAAACATAAGAGAATGCACAATTGTCTGAATAGAAAATGAAATGAATAATCAAAAACATATCCAACAATGGTTGCCTTGCCCTCTTTTTAAACAAGTGAAAGCTCTTCCTCCATGGGCCCCATCCATTAGGGTTTCCTCCATAAAATATCATCTTCCTCATTCACACTGCGCTGTCTTCTAAAGTAAGCCACTCCTCCTATGGTAACGTTGTTGACTTGGTCAAACCTGACCTTGTCTTCATGTATTTGCCCCTTTTCACACTTTAGGGTGCAAAATCAAGTTCTTATGTTTATCCCCTTCCACATGTGAGGGATTTTATTCATGTTTTCCATAAACATGGGCCTCCTTACCCATTTATTTGGCTGCAATATGATAAAAGAAAAATTTTGATATTCCATTTAGCCATGTGCTAAAATGGGAATATTATAGATTGGAAAAGTGTAATGTTCCAGATCTGAAACTGCTCATGAATCCGGCAAATCATATTCCCCTTTTTCAGAAACATTAATAATCAACAACTGTATTATTCCAGAGATTGACTGTAGGGGAATTTATTGGGTATGTCACCTTTACAAGAAAGGATGAGACCCAGAGGCTATCTGGCCCACTATCAGACTCTATCTATATAACTATGTCGAGAGCTAATATTCCCAAGAGGGATTGCTCAGCAAGCCAAGCCTGAAAAACACATTTTTCAGAGATGGGTGCTTAAGAAACTAATATCAACTCTTGTATCCCTTATATCTCATAATATAAAACCTAATTACAAGAGCATATCAGAAAAAAATCAGACTAGGTGGGTTAAACAGTTCTCCCACACCTAGCTTGCCTTGAAAACTGCCCAACTAAGGGGCTGCAGCAACATAGAAACTGTATAACAGTCTTAAATTGATGAATAAGCTTTAAAAAAATTTAAATAGATATAAATACAAATATTTAACTTACATCAATAACTTATACAACGTTTTATGAACCAAGGGGTGGGGAAAAGTGAGGATTTAGGCCCTAAAACGAGTATAATCAGAGATTTGCGTAAAAATAAGGTGGTAAAGTGGTTTTATATTATATAAATGGTTATGAGGGACTAACATGTCTAATTCAAGCAAAAAGAAATAATATTTTCTATGTTAAACAGTTCCTCCTTACCGACTAGTCAAGAAAAACACCCAATCCCCATGACTTTGAATATGCAAAATTTACTGAAACTCAGGAAGCATGATTTTATGAAGGTGATACATGAAAAATGATATATACATTATTAAATCATACCCATAAGGTTACTCATGCAATAGAAGAGAAATAATGAAGACTTTAATGAAGAAAAACCCTCTTTAAGAGGTGCTGCAACAATTGTATTACACTGTAAAACCCTAACAACATTATTTTCCGAAGCACACAGTAGCTGTAGGTTAAAAATAAGATCTATAACAGATAATTGTACAAAATATTAGATATATATGAGATCCATACACTATATTGTCCCTAAATTACATACCCCTTGGGGTTTTCAGTAGAAAATGGAATGTATGGAGTAGATCTGAATTCTTATGCAGCAGATCTGTAGATTTACTATAGAACTTATGAAGATGAAATTCTTATGAACAGATAAGATCTGGAATTTACATGGATTGGTTGGAAAATCCATGGATCACCACAGTGAGGGAACTTCCCAATACCGGAGATCTCTCTCCCAAGAGATTGTTGAATCACCCTGCAACTCCTCGTTTGAAAATAACGCAGTCTAGGAAGATGGACTGCACTGTAGGCTCAGAAATATGTAATGGCCTGATGCCAAGATCTGAAATGAAGTTCCAATCATCCAATACAGTCCTTCCAATGGATTAGAACCCTCCTCCACTGGAAAGAAGTACTGAAATGCCTTAGATATGAAAATATCTAAGCTCCACTTGCTGCAAATTTCAAAAGAAAGCAAACCCTCAATGGATATGCGCTGCTATTGGAAGTAGAAGCTTGGCCAAAATGCTGGATAGTGGACAAAGCTGAACATCCTCCTCCAAGGAGCTACTCCATGGAAGGAGAGAGGGTTCCTAAATAGGAAACCCTCTTCCCTTTGGCTAAACAGCCAAGAGAACTCGAGTTTCCCAAGAAACCTCAAATTCGAAATATCTTCAACCACTTTTTCTTTGAGCCTTCTCCTTCCTTTTTTAAGATGAGGATGGGAAAAACCCTAAACCACTTTCAAAACTTTAGCCCCTTTCACATGTGCACCCTCCATCTAGATTTCCGCTGGCCAAAAAGGAGGTACATTACACTTAGACAACGCTGTTGATAAGGTCTTGTTGACCCAATCAATTTTCACAAACCCTTTTCACACATAAGGGTTTCATTAAAGCAGCCCTGATTTAGCCTTGTTCATATTGGGCATTTATTTATTCCATGGAGTTTTGGATTTTATTGATCTCCCTTACCATTTTATTCCTTATACAAAGTAAACAATACAAAAATGAATATTCCTATTAAATTAGGAATATTACAATCCTCCCCCTTCAAAATGTTGCTTGTCCTCAAGCAACTGAAAGGTAGGACAAAAACGTTCCTCCTCCTTCTCCTTGTGGCCTCATCAACGGATCCCACCATGGCTGAAAATGATATGCAATAAATCTGTCCTCCCATGATTTCCTCCAAGTGTAAAAGAGCAAGTGTACATTGTGAGAAAATGGAGGGTACAAGTGGTGATCTCCCCGCTACTCAATGGCCTCCTCAAGGTAGGAGTGATGATGAACATGGGGAATTTTATTCCCATTGAGTGACTTCCACACCCATGCTATCATCCAAATGAAGTGAGCTATGCTAAGTAGCTCATATAATTGGTCAACCCCCGGTTTGTGCAATGTAGTGGGGCTGCATGGAGAGATTGTTTTCCCCTTTTTCATTTGTTTCCCTCTCCACTCATGAAAAGGATGGAGCTATTTGTGTCCTTGGGCTGAAATTATATGGCCTCCAAGAATGGCCCAAGCTACTCCATCAAATGTTTCAGCCATGAATTTCCTCTTCAATTTCTCCATGTGGTTTTCCCCACAAGAAGAGGAAAGTATCAATGTGGCAACCATGGTTTGCCCATGGTGTCTCCTACAATATAAAACATGTACAATGGGGAGAATCATGCTCCTAATGGGCTATCCAAATATATACAACACTCTCAAATTAGTGCTTCTTGTGAATGTACAAACATCAGTAATACAAGGAAGCAATATGCCATGAAAACAAGCTTCCAATTGACAACTAGAGAGTGGTTCACTGCTCTTCTCATGGGACCAACACAGTGTACCTCCTTCCTGTTTCAAAACAGAAATTAACAAGTGCTTTTCCAGCCAATTTTTTGCTGCCACAATCATATCATAATATGGAAACATGAATATACAATTTGGTGCCAAAGATGCACCCCAAAAATCATGTGGCCTCTTCCACAAACCACCATAAGATTGGCCAATTTCGCTGCTACAAATTGCTGCAAGTACATCCTCATATGATATGCAAGAAGGAACAAGTCCTCTTGATACATCATGCTTCTAAAACAAGGAAAAGAATTACAATACAAAATATGAAATTATACCTTCTCCCCCATTCACTTGAGCTCTTGAGCTGAAATGGCTCAACTGAAAACTCTCCCTCACTTCCAATGAGTAGGGAAGTGGTTGTGAGGTCCTCTCCATCATCAATCGGGCCATGCATCTCTCCATATGCTGATATATGTCATGCTGAATGCCCTCCCATGTGAAATTCTCTAGCCAAGCAAAGTATGCATCCAAGTTCATAACTAGGAAGTCTCAATCTCTCCTCCTCATGGACAACGCTGGTGTTCTGCAATATGGTGCTCTCCTCATGTTGCTGTCTGCTACTTTGACATCCCTCATGCCAAAGTCATCCTTCCACATATTCACCTCCCTTGAATCCAAGAGTGGTGAACCCAGAAACAGGATGCCTCTCAAAATTTTCGGATCCGGTGGCCTCTTGGGTGGGTTGCCTCCTTGTAGTGAGACATCTAAATGGGGAATGGATTGTATGAATGAGAGGAGTGAACAGTCCCTCTCTTCACCGCGCAGTGGATTCCTTCTCCTATGTACAGAAATCCTCCTCAAAAGATGAGGGTGCATGCTCATTCCCCTGGAATGTTGATCCTCCTTCTCCTCTTCTCTCTCTAATGGTACAGAGCTGGTATTCCTTCTTTGCTCATCCCCTTAGGAAATGTGGAATGGAGTTTGTTTCATGGCTCCCTCCAACTCATGCAAAGTGTTTGGTTTTATGATGCCAACACATGAGGGCTTCTCATCAACTCTCCCCACTAATCCTTTAGTGAATCCCTCATAGGTTTTTACATTTACATGATAATATGAAATAGAAACTTGAAACCACCAATCATAGGCCATACCTTTGAGATGCAGTGGTGCTTCCTCCATCCTTCTTGCAATGCACATGGGAAATAGACTGTGTTGTGGATCTGCATGTGAGACTGAATGCTCACACCCCTCAAGTGAATAACTAGGGCTTGCTTCATCAACAAACCCCTTTAGGAAATTTCTGCAATTATCCCTTTTCTATCTCCTTTAGATCTTCTATGATACCCTCCAAAGTCTGGAAAAGAAGCTGGGTGGTCTTCTCTTCCATCATTCTTCCTCCTCCTCTTTCTCTTGCCAAGAAAGGAGGCATGTTACAGCACTGAAGATCAAGTTGTGCAATTGATTTCCCACACACATTGTAATGAATGTTGCAGCTTCTAAGATCAGAGGGATCGGCATGATCTCCCTTCTCCATCCCCTGGATTTCTTCTTTCAGTACATGAAGAGTTTCTGAAAAATATTCTCTCTGTAATCTTCCAGGAAAGGGGTTCAGGCCCTTCTCCCTTCTGTCTTCAATGTAACAAAAATTCTCCATAAGATTTGTCTTGCTTCTTCTCTTTTCTTCTTTGATAGCTTGATCTCATAGGCTGAGCCAGAGATCATGCTCTGATACCACTGTAATGTTCCAAATCTGAAATTGCTCATGAATCCGGCAAATCATATTCCCTTTTTTCAGAAACATTAACAATCAACAACTGAACTATTCCAGAGATTGACTATAGGGGCATTTACCGGGTATGTCACCTTTACAAGAAAGGATGAGACCCAGAGGATATTTTTCCCACTATCAGACTCTCTCTATAGAACTATGTCGAGAGCTAATATTCCCAAGAGGGATTGCTCAGCAAGCCAAGCCTGAAAAACACATTTTTCAGAGATGGGTGCTTCAAAAAATAATATAAACTCTTGGATCCCTTATATATGATAATATAAAACCCAATTCCAAGAGGATATCAGAAAAAAATCAGACTAGGCAGGTTAAACAGTTCTCCCACACCTAGCTTGCCTTGAAAACTGCCCAACTAAGGGGCTGCAGCAACATAGAAACTGTATAACGGTCTTAAACTGATGAATAATCTTTAAAAAAAGTGAAATATATAGAAATAAACATCTTTAACTTACATCGATAACTTATACAACGTTATATGAACCAAGGGGTGGGGAAAAGTGAGGATTTAGGCCCTAAAACGAGTATAATCAAATATATGCGTAACAATAAGGTGGGAAAGTGGTTGGATATTATAGCTAGGGTTATTATGGACTCCCATGTCGAATTTCAGAAAAAAAAAATTATTTTATATGTTAAACAATTCCTCCTTCCCGACTAGTCAAGAAAAACACCCAATCCCCATGACTTTGAATATGCAGAATTTACTGAAACTCAGGAAACGTGATTTTCTGAAGCTGATACATGAAACATGATATATACATCATTAAATCAGACCCATAATGTTACTCATGCAATATAAGAGAAAGAATGAAGACTTTAATGAAGAAAAACCCTCTTTAAGAGGTGCTACAACAATTGTATTACACTGTAAAACCATAACAACATTATTTTTTGAAGCACATAGTAGATTTAGGTTAAAAATCAGATCTATAACATATCAGTGTACAAAATATTAGATCTATATGAGATCCATACACTAGATTGTCCCTATTTTACATACCCCTTGGGGTTTTCAACAGAAAATGGAATGTATGGAGTAGATCTGACTTCTTATGCAGCAGATCTGCAGATTTAATGCAAAATTTATGAAGATGAAATTCTTATGAAAAAATAAGATCTGGAAGTTACATGGATTGGTTGGCCAATCCATGGATCACCACAGTGAGGGAACTTCCCAACACCGGGGATCTCTCTCCCAAGAGATTGCTGAATCACCCTGAAACTCCTCCTTTGAAAATAACGCAGTATAGGAAGATGGACTGCGCTGTAGGCTCAGAAATATGTAATGGCCTGATGCCAAGACCTGAAATGAAGTTCCAATCATCCAATACAGTCCTTCCAATGGATTAGAACCCTCCTCCACTGGAAAGAAGTACTAAAATGCCTTAGATCTGAAAATATCTAAACTCCACTTGCTACAGCTTTCAAAAGCAAGAAAGCCCTCAATGGATCTACGCTGCTATTGGAAGTAGAAGCTTGGAAAAAATGCCAGATAGTGGACAAAGCTAAACATCCTCCTCCAAGGAGCTACTCCATGGAAGGAGAGAGGGTTCCTAAACAGGAAACCCTCTTCCCTTTGGCTAAACAGCCAAGAGAACTCGAGTTTCCCAAGCAACCCCAAATTCTAAATATCTTCAACTACTTTTTCTTTGAGCCTTCTCCTTCCTTTTTTAAGATGAGGATGGGCAAAACCCTAAACCACTTTCAAAACTTTAGCCCCTTTCACATGTGCACCCTCCATCTAGATCTGCGCTGGCCAAAAAGGAGGTACATTGCACTTAGACAGTGCTGTTGATAAGGTCTTGTTGACCCAATCAATTTTCACAAACCCTTTTCACACATAAGGGTTTCATTAAAGAAACCCCGATTTAGCCTTGTTCATATTGGGAATTTATTTATTCCATGGAGTTTTGGATTTTATTGATCTCCCTTACCATTTTATTCCTTATACAAAGTAAACAATACAAAAATGAATATTCCTATTAAAGTAGGAATATTACACAAAGTTATTGATAGAGTCTAATTTTCAAGCCTTGGGAATTAACTTGCTGGCACCTGTAGATGAAGTTGTTGATGAAAGTGGTTAGAGTAATAAAAATACAACCATTAAATACAAGTTTCTATGTTCTGATTGGTATAAAGATATTGTTCATTACTTATGTTTTTTCTCTTGCCCAACTACATTGAACATAACAAAATACAGAGCTCTTAAGCTCAAATCTCAGCCTTATGTTATAGTTAATGCTAAATTGTATTGGAAGGATCCTGCTGGCATTTTGTTGTTGTGTTTGATAGAAGGAGAGTCAATGAAATTTATTAAACAATATCATAAATGTCTATGTGGAGGCCATTATATCTGGAAGGTTACTACCCATAAAATCCTCAAATTAGGTTTTTACTGGCCTTCCTTGTTTGCTGATGTATACAAATTGGTTAGAAGCTGCCAGAAATGTCAATTGTTTGTAGAAAAGAAAATGTTATCTCCTCTACCTCTTCTCCCTATGTTTTTTGAAAAACCCTTTAGGCAATGGGGATTATATTTTACTGGGGAAATCAATCCACCATCCAGTGGGAAGTTCAAATGGATTCTGATTTCCACTAACTATTTTACAAAGTGGGTTGAGGCAATACCTACCAGAAAGGAAAATGATCAGGTCGTAATGAAGTTTCTGGAAGAGAATATCTTTAGCAGGTTTGGGTGTCCTATTAAGATTGTGACTGATAATGCCCAGGTACTCAATTCGTTAGGTTCATTAATTTTTTTCAAACATATAATGTCATTCTATCTCATTCTACAGCATATCATCCTCAGGGTAATGGGCTAGCTGAATCTTCCAATAAGACATTGGTCAAGATTATGAAGAAAACAATTAATGAAAATCAGAAAAACTGGGATTCAAAATTGACATTTGCACTTTCGGTAGTAAGGATGACTACTAGAAGATCTACAGGTAAGTCTCTTTATGAACTAGTTTATGGTACTCAAGATTTATTTCCAACTCAATTGGCTAGACCAGTGATTTCTTTTCTTCAAGAAGCACAAGAAGAGCCTAATGCATTGGTAAGAAGGTTGAACAAGGTTATAGAATCAAGTGAGAGCAGGAACAAAGTCAGAGATAATTTAATCACCTACCAAGAAAAAATGAAGACCAATTTTGACAGGAAGGCTAAGGAGATTCTTTTTCAAGCTAGATATTTGGTATTAAGATGGGATACCAGAAGAGAAGAGAAAGGAAATCATGGTAAGTTTGATCCACTCTGGTATGGCCCATACAAGATTGTTGAGGCTAGATCAAATAACACGTTCATGCTGGAAAATCTTGATGGAGAAAAAGTGGAACTGCCTGTGAATGGGCAGTATTTAAAACATTATTTCCATCATTAAGAGTTCATGGTCATCATTGTACATATCTGGTTTGTTCACTGTTCATATTTCATCAAACAACATTTGACTCCATGCCCGAAGTGAAGGCACTAATCTGCAGTTCTTAGTGTTTCGTGGAAAAAACACTATTCCCAGGTGGAGCCAGATGTTGTGGCTCATTCGCAATATCCTTTATTTTTAATTTTTCAAAAAATAAAAAAAATAGAAAATTGTTAAAATGTATGTTAAAGTATACACCTTCACATACTTTAGCATAAAATATGTAATATTTTTTATATGTAAGTTTAAAGTTTAATACTTTAAAATTGCGTGAAGGCGGGTCCCACTATTCAGTTAATTAACAAGTAGGTTCAAAAGTGGGATCTGTTGATTCGTTCGACAAGAAATCAAAATGGCAACCCACGGGAACTTTCAGCGTGTGGGTTAACGAGGAGAGTGCCTCTGCAATTGACCCTGTTGACTGCGAGGTCGATCCAGATCTGTGGCTGAGATTAACTGCAAGGGCATGAACCTAATGAGCCCTCTGTACTGCGAGACCTCCCGCAGTGACGTGAGCAGTCAGTTGGAGAAAACTATCAACCTAGTCAGGGTACTTTTAACGGTCTTTAGCGCGTCGACTCAACATTTAAGTCATAAATCCATGCCCCCTATTTAAGATCGATTCTCATTGTTTCAAGGTTATTGTTGATCTTACGTATTTGACAATCTGTTTGCCTGTGTCTTTCTTGGTTGTCTGCCACCTTGTCATTGTTTGTCGCCTCAATCTGAATTATGGCCAAGCGGCCATCCCTTTCAGGTTCCTCCAGTCACATTCCTCTCATGGACACTGAGAGGGATATTCAAGACACAGTCTGTTGTTTGGACCACCTCCATTTTTATCAACAGGTCTGTTTAAATAACAAAGCTTCTATAATTTTCATCACCATGGTCAAGGCAGGAATTTTGTCTACATGTATTCCAAGAACACACCTTTTTCCTGAGTTTATATATTGGCTCATGTCTTTCATGTACCCAGGAAAGTGTTTCGTGATGAATTGTCAAGGAGAAAATGTCTTGCAGGTCTCTGTTCTGCTTATTCGTCAAGATCTATGTTACTCTAAGTTAGAGTCCTATGTCCAATTTATTGATGATTCGTTGATAGCATATTATGATACCCTTGCAGGTCAAGAATTTAATCAATTCATCTTCTTCTTGAAGCCATATACGAATTAGTTTGTACCTGACAGTAAAGAAGTTTCCATGGAGGTTTTTGATGAATAAATTCGACCAGTGTTGAGATGCATTTCGAAGATATTGGGGAAAGAAGATGACAGAATAATAGAAAAATTAGTTCTGGGAATGTTTTCTTTGATGATGAATCTAGGGGTGGTGCTCGATATTCCTTCTTATTGGAAAGAAGTTGTCAATTCTTAGCTCATGAGCCTATCATTGACAGGTTCATTTAGGTTCCCCTCTCTTGTTATTTATCTCTTTCTATATCAAAATGTAGATGAAGTCATGCATCTGGGGTTGAATAATATGGATATGAATAAAAAGAGATAGTCATTAGTATTTTGGATGGAAATAGTAAGGAAAGAATAGAATGAGGTGGGCCTATGTGATTTTTCAAGCCATTTTATGTCTACTTCATATAGAATGTTGAATGAGATCTCTCCCCCATGCTTCCTTCCGAAGGCTCAAGAGTTCTTGCAGTTGGGGACAAGTTGTAAGTTTGGTGATTGGTATGTCTTTGAATATTATTATGAAATTAGGCTTTATGGAGCTGGTGTAGAACCTTATAGGCTTCTTGTATTTGTGCCTATGAGATTATTTTCTTTGGAGTTCATTAGGAAATGTTTAAATGTTGATCAAATACATTTTGTGCCTATGACTAAAGGTCATATGTTTAAGTTTCCAATGATTGTTGGTCCTTTTATAGTCAATATGAGACAGGAAACTGATGAAGTCACTAGGATGTTAGATGAAATGCATCTGTTGTTAGGAGAGAAGTGGGCTTATGACCCTCATAGTGTGATTTCTAATAGGGTAATTGAAAATGGGTATTCAGAATTCATTCATGAAAGCAGACCTGATATAGAAAAGATAGAAAATAAGGGTTTTGCAGGTTCTGTGAGCTCAAATGTACAAACTCTTGTCATATTTGAGAAGTCAAATAAGAGAGGTAAAGAAGCAGTGATTGATTCAGAAGATGAAGAACAAAGAACTAAAAAAAATGACAAAGCTCAGCGAAGACTCAGTAGATGCTCAACTTGGTTTCTCACTACAATTGGGAGATGAGAAAAATGTCTCGGCTTCACCAAGAAGACATGAAAACACTCAGGAACAAGTGCCCTTAATTAAACAAGTGTTTTCTCAGATTGTAGAAAGAAATCAAAAAATGAAGGCAAGCATGGAGGCTCAAGCTGAGTATCAAATAAACCCAGATCAAACAAGATTGCTAACTACAATGGATCTTGAAAAGGATCAATTTAAGAACTACATTTCACATTCCTCTGATATGTCTATAGGTTCATCCAATAATTTTAATACTGTGAATCTAACTGTAGATGTAAAGAAAATTCCATTTCTTTAAAAATTAAATCTACATATGCAAACAGGTCAACTGATTGTGAATGACTTAACCAAAACCAATGCAATGGCACTCAAGGCTGAAAAAATGCTTGGAAAAGTGATCAAGCAATTGAAGTTAGAGAAATCTAATTCCAGGGCTTTAACAATCCAGAATGAAGAACTCAAAATTATTATTTTGAAGATTGGGGTAGATCCAAATGACAGGTCTATTATACAGAAGCTGCTGCAAAGTGTCGAATCATAAATCTCTATGCTGAAGAAAAATTTGAAGTTTTCTACAGGAGAGCACTCTATGGTAGCAAAGGTTGCAGAAGTATAAAATGAGAAGGAGAAACTTCTTGAGCAGCTCTTGTAGAAGGAAGAGGAAATAACCAAATTGAAGCAAACAGCATTATCATTGTAGAATTACATTGAATCTCATACTTGTACTTTTTTTTTACCATCTGGTAATGAATATCCAGTAGCACAAATATCTCAATTGACCACTGAATTGAAGATGGCAGAGAGAGATCGCAAAAAGGCACAAACTGATCTGGAGACAACAATGAAAATAATGCAAGCTAAGGATGGAGAAATCATTAAATATAGAATAGATTGCCGAACCACAAATGCTGAGATTAAGAATCTAAAGGAGAAGTCAAAAGGAAATATATCTCTGATACAAGCTAAGGACATCATTTGGAATAATATCATTGAAGAGATGAGAGAAGCTTGGGGATATTTGACTATCGTATCAGAGGAAAGAAATATTATCAGAGATTTTGAGGAGAAAGTTATGGCAGATAAATAGAAGACAATTCACAGAGCCGTCTGGGCTAAGAAATTCATTGATTTTATTGATTCTAAGACTGACCAACAGTTGGAAGAGAGTGAGATTAAAGACAATATTCCATGTGTTGTAGAGATTAAAAAATTGATTGTCAAGAATAATTACAGGAAGACTACTGAGAAAAGTTGATAGACATTAAGGAATCAGTCAGCAAATTTGAAAATTTATATGACAAAAGAGCCAGGGCAGGTTTGCCATCATGTTGGGGTCTTGGAGGTAGTATGTTATCATGGGAATCTTATGAACCACTATTGATATTGGCAAAGAGCAAAGTGGACAATACTCATGAAAAGACTCTGATTTTAAAAGGAGGGATATTGAATAATTTTTTGCAGAGGCACTTTCAAATTTTATGGTTGGTGAAGACCCTATTTACAGAGAGACCATAATTCAACGGGATTACTACTTTTAGATTGGAATATTACAGGCTGATCAATTCACCCAAGAAAAACATTGAGGTTTTGAAGAAATGTGGAGCCTGGATGACTGATCTCCCTAAAGATCCTTCATCTTCAAAGAAGAAGAAGATAGAAAATCAGGAGGATACATTAGCAACATCATTAGTTCACATTCAACAAATAGATTAGGATTTAATTTTTATGTTATTTTTCTCTTTTAAAGAGAATGTAATTGAAATGTAATAGGTATTTTACGAATTCCTAAGTAGTTGAAGCAGTTAGGATTAGTTTCAGCAGTTAGAAACTGCTTTCTATTGTATTTAAAAAGATATACAAGAAAGAAAAAACTTCGGAGTTTTGGACCTTCAGACTGCATATTTTGCACTCAGTTTTCAAATGATTAATGAATGAAAAGCAAGATTATATCATTTGTTGATATTGATATGTTTTCCAGTTTACATTGTGTATTTTTTGTCCTTGAATAAAATGAAGTAATGAAGTTGCAGATCTCTTTTTACATATGTGAACAAGAGTTAAAATCCCTAATGGCGGCTCCTTCATTTTAACTAATTTTCTGTCGTAAAATTATTCTGAAGTTTAAAGTGATAGATATTTTTTACCGGCATATCAATTTGGGCTTCCTTCCTTCATATTCTTCTCATCATTCCATTTAATATCAGCAGATAATGGCATTGCAAAACATTTATTGCATTTTATTCTTGAGGGTTTTATAAAATATATCTAAAGGTGTTTCAGAAAAGACCCTTGATATTAGAATTATGTGACATACATGTATAAATGTCTTAAGCACTGATTCCTTAATACAGCCAAGGGATTGTCTCTTAAGGTTACAACAATATTCATTTCTAACACCCCTGAAATTATGTAGCTTTATGGAAGTAGCCATATCGACTTCTAGTGGTGGAGCTGGAGCTGGAGTGGATGACTTGTTAGTGTGATATGAATTTGGAAGTGGAGTGGATGGGATCTTAACTATGGCCAATGACCCAAAAATACTTTTATCTTGCAATCCCTCTTTTTCTAAGTGCGCAGATTCACCAAAGCTACTTGTTTCAGACTCCTCGTCACTGTCAGATTTACCTTTGAGAGGGCTATAAACAAAACCTTCATTTAGGTCTACCTTGTAATTTTTTCCGCTGTGCGTAGTTGAACCTCTTTGGGAAATTCACACAATGTTGTTGTACAAAGTACCATTTTCACATAAAATCATTTTAATCCATAGTTTCAATGAGTGAAAAAACTTACATCTAGGGCCCTTGAAAAATCTCCTTTCAGCTTTATAATACGATACAAAATTATCAATATAAAATTCAGTCACAAACCCACTCATAACACTATCAATCCAGCCCTTGGATCCCTTAGATATAATAATATAAGGCCAAAATCAAAGAGGGGAGTAGAAACAAATCAAACTAGGTGAGGTAAACAGACATTCCACACCTAGAATGGCTTGAAAATTTCCCAAGTAAGGGACTGCAGAAATACAAAAAAATACTGCCAAGGAAATAACGCAGTTCAGAAAATTGATAGCAAGAGACCAATATGGAGGCTCAAAAATGTCATTTACATCAGAAATACAGATTTATATTGAATCCCTTTCATTATAGAACAGAAATAAGAGGACATTACATGAAGAAATGCTCAAAATAAGAGGTTGCAACCAGATGATATGACTGTACAAGATTGACAACGTTATTTTATTAGCTGAAAAGAGCTGTATATTACACTTCAGATCTAGAGTAGATCTGTGTACAAAAATATAGATCTATATCAGATCTGTACACTATAGAGTCTCCCCTTCAAAATCCCCTTGGGGTTTTTAGCAAAAAGTGAAGTAAATGGAGTAGATCTGAGATCTAATGCAGCAGGAATGATTCAGAATTTTTGATGCAAATACACTAGTATTCAGATCATATATGAATGTAACATGGATTAGATCTGTAATCCATGGATCACCACAGTGAAGGGCATATTCCCAACACTAGAGATCTCTCCTCCTTGAAGTGCCAAAAGACCCTGCAACTTTCTCCTTACAAATAACGTAGTTCTAGAAGATGGATTATGCTGTAGGCTCTAGAACATGATGTGGCCTAAAGCCAAGATCTAAAAATGAGCTCTCCTCATCCAATGGTCTCTTTATAGGGGGATATAAGGCTTTCCCACTGAAAAGAGGCACTAGAATGGCTTAGATCTGAATAGATCTAGCCTCCACTTGCTGCAACTTATAAATAAAATCAAACCATCAATAGGATCTGCGTTGTAGTTAGCATAAGAGCTTGGCCAAATGGCTGATAGTGGACAAGAAATGCAAGACTCCCTCAAGAGCTACTCAAAGAAGGAGGTGGGATTCCCGATTAGGAACACCCAGTGCTAAACAACACTATTCTCTGTTAAAAAGCCAAGATAATGAGAAATGTCTAAATAGACATGTTCTTCCAAAACAATATGTTCAAAAACTTTCTTCTATTGTTCTCCTATTCGTTTTATAGGATAAAAGTATTTTAAAACCCTAAACCATCTCAAAGGTTTAGCTCCTTTGACATGTGTAGCCACCAACTAGAACTGCAATGTGCATCTAGGAGGTACATTACATCTGGACAATGCTATGGATTTGGTCCTATTGACCCAGTCAATTTTCTCAATCCCTTTCACACATAAGGGAGTTTTATTAAGGTGTCCCAGTTTTAGCCTTGTTCACATGGGGCATTGATTTATTGTGCTGTTTTAGGATTTTATTGATTCTCCTTTACAATTTTATTCATGCAACAAGAAAATTGAAAAAAAAATTGTATATTCCCATTAGCTTGGGCTAATTGGGAATATTATAGTCCTCCCCTCCAAAATGTTGCTTGTCCTCAAGCAACTGATAGATTGAGTGCTGCAACTCCTTCCCTCTTCCATTGGTGACACCATCAAGTGATAAGCCTCCTCCATGAGCTGAGTGTTCAACAAACCATCCTTCCATGAATTTTTCCTTCAATGTTCTTATGAGAGGTAGATGACCCATCCCATCAGGAGTTAAGAACTCAAGTGAAACAATCATGGTTGAACCAAAACTCTCCCTGAAACATGTAGCATAAGGTACATGGAAAGTATCCATCCCATGTGGCACATACATGCTCTCCATCCTCCCTCCATACAAGCCCACAAATAGTACAAGCATATCATCAATGTATGGAAGTAAAACTATGTACATACAAAGAGAAAATTGAGCATGAGGTGGGTCATAATCCCACATATGATACCAATGTAGTGCATCTCCTGCCTGCCTCAAGTCAAGATATGGTAAGTGGTTTTCCCACTACTTACTTGCTGCCCAAGTCATCTCACTATGGCTGAAAGTGTGAGATATGTTTGGTGCTTTTGGGAAGCACCCATCATGAAAGTAAATCTCCCTTTTCTCATCAAGGGAGTGGCCAAGTTCAGAAATTTTAGTGGCCCAATAGTTTCCAAGAGATTTACATGATACATTTCTCCTTCTAGGAGTCATGGCCTGCATAAACATGGTAAAATAACATATACAATCAGAAAATAAAGCTTGCTTTACATGAACAGATCCTTTACCCACAATGTTGCTCATACACATGGAGTTTTGCATGGATCTTTCTCCTCTTTCCAAGGAAGGAAGAGATGACTGAAATGACTCTTGCATAGAGTCCCATGGCTGCCCCAACTCCACATAGCTCATGCATTCTTGAAAATGCTGATATAGTTCCTCTTTCAAGCCTTCCCAATCAAAGCTCCTCATGATGATGTTGTAGATCCTCATGGAATACAGGTGGCTGAAACATAACTCTTTTTATGCCCCTTGTAGTATTTTATTCTTGAGCTTAGAATATCTAGACAAAAATATTCTACCATGATGATAGATGACTCCTCCTTGGACTAAATAGCCCTCTTCATGAAGTTGGTCATCAAGTATCATACATGTGTGAATATCTTTAGAATAATCCACTAGCAGTTAGGATTTCCAATACAGATCTACATTGCTCAACAATGACGGTGCTGATGATGCATCAAAAAAAGTGTCTATCATGTTGTTGATCCTGTCCTTGACATCTCCTATTCCAAAGGTGTGTGTTGGAAACCTGTTCCTTCCATTCTTCTCCTCCCACAACATAGATCCAGAAATGAGAGTCGGTGATGATGATAAGGGAAGAAGATTTCCCTCCTTCTTGAGCTTACCCAAGTCTCCCAGCGCTGCAGCTTTGCCTTCAAGTGCTCCAATCCCTCCTGGATCTGATTTTGGAGCAGCAAGTTGTGAGGGTTTCCCCATAGAATCTGAATCAGGTGGCCTACCAGGTGGTTTTCCATTAGATAATGAGGGTTCAGGGACCATCCTCATATGCAGAATAGATGGGATCCTCATGTCCCTGCTTCCACTATGCAATTTCAACTCTGTTTCATGTGTGGAAATCTCATGAAATTTTGAGACTCCTCTTAGTGGTGTACAAGTGCCTCTAATTGGAGAATTTGCTCCATTCTCTTCTGATAGTGGATCATCTTCTGCTATGTCAGTTTTGTGATCCCTCCTTTGTTTTGTCTCATTGTCTTTTAGCATAGACACATGATGCTCATGTCCTCCATATGGAAGATCCTTAGGAACTCCTTGCAAAGATGAAAGAGCCCCTCTAGTGGAAGCCATTGCTTCATCTCCATCTCTAAATGAAAATAGATCTCCTCCTGCTATCACAATGCTGGAGGATCTCCTCTGCTCTTTCTCTCCCTTCTCCTCATCAATGGATAATGCCTCATCATTAAGAGATCCTTTTCCTTGATCTCTTATTGAATTAGGAACCCTCATGTGTTCTCCTTGAGAAAAGAGACCTTGCTGTAGTGGGGATTTTTCCTCTGTCAAATTGTGCAGCAGATCTTCAACCCCCTCAACAATGTTTAAGACTGGAGTTGGCTCTATGGAATCTTCCAACTTATGCAAAGATTCAGATTTCTTGGGCTTGATTTTCTTTCCCCAAGAAGTCTCAGAATGTCTTACATCAAATATTTTCACTAGTCTCCTAGTGAACTTTGCATAAGAAGAGATATTTACCCTTTTCAAGGAAGAAGACTCAAATAGCCACCAGGCATAAGCCTTTCCTTGAATATGTAGCACTGCTACTCTCAAGGCTTCTTCTTCTTAAACTTGATGCAACTAGAATTATGTGTCAAGATTCCTTACCCAACACTTGGCTGAGTCCTTAGGTGATCCATCAAAAGCAGTTAGAGAGAATATACCCAAAGTGCGCTGCATGCACCCTCTTCTTCTATTGTAGCTGCTGGATCTTTCTTATTTGAGTTGACAGAACTCTGGGGAACTGAGATGCACTTTGAATCTCTCTGATTGAGACTCATATTCTTGGAGATAATCACCAAGATATTCCTCCTTTGGTGTTCCTCCTTTTCCTTCTTTCTTTGACAAGAAAGTAGGCATGCTCCAACGTTGCAGATTAGGTTGTGTGGCTGAATGCTCACACACATAGTAAGAAGTACTGGGGCTTCCTTGATGTAAAAATCCCCCTGAGGGATCTACATGTATTTCCCTCTTCATTCCCCAGATTTCTTCTTTCAGTTCATACATAGCTTGAGAAAGAGTTTTAGAGAACTCTTCTCTTTGCAAACTTCCAGTTAAAGGGATCTTACCCTTTTCTTCTGTGTCTTCATTGTAACCATACTTCTTCATCAGTATTTTCTTTCCATGAAAATACATATTGGCTTCTCAAGAAAAACAAATCACAGTTTGTGCCAATATGATTGCTCTGATACCACTGTAATATCCCCAAAATGGGACTGCTAGCAAGGCATGTCTGGAAAACGCATTTTTCAGAAATGGATGCTACATAATTTCAATATAGCCCTTGTATCCCTTAGATATGATAATATAAGACCCAAATCCAAGAGGGGAGTAGAAACAAATCAAACTAGGTGAGGTAAATAGACCTCCCACACCTAGAATGGCTTGAAAATTTCCCAAGTAAGGGACTGCAACAATACAAAACAATATTTCTTAGGAAATAAAATAGTTCAGAAAATTAATAGTAGGAGACCAATATGGAGGCTCAAAAATTTCATTTACATCAAAAATACAAAGTTATATTGAATCCCTTTCATTATAGAACAGAAATAAGAGGACATTACATGAAGAAATGATCAAAATAAGAGGCTACAACCAGATGATATGACTGTACAAGCTTGACAACATTATTTTATTAGATGAAAAGAGCTATATATTACACTTCAGATCTAGAGTAGATATTTGTACAAAAATATAGATCTATATCAGATCTGTACACTATAGAGTCTCCTCTTCAAAAGCCCCTTGGGGTTTTCAGCAAAAAGTGAAGTACATGGAGTAGATCTGAGATCTAACGTAGTAGATCTGCAGAATATTGAAATATTTGAAGCAACTACACCAGTATTTAGATCATATCTGAATGGAACATGGATTAGATCTGTAATCCATGGATCACCACAATGAAGGGCAGATTCCCAACACTAGAGATCTCTCCTCCTTGAAGTGCCAAAAGACCCTGCAACTTTATCCTTTCAAATAATGTAGTTGTGGAAGATGGATTGCATTGTAGGCTCTAGAACATGATGTGGCCTCAAGACAAGATCTGAAAATTAGCTCTCCTCATCCAATACTCTCTTGCCAGGGGGATAGAAGGCTTTCCCAATGAAAAGAGGCACTAGAATGGCTTAGATCTGAATAGATCTAGCCTCCACTTGTTGTAGCTTACAAAGAAAACCAAATCCTAAATAGGATATGTGTTGTATTTGGAAGAATATCTTGGCCAAATTCCTGATAGTGGACAATAAATTCAAGATTCCCTCAAGAGCTACTCAAAGAAGGAGGTGGGATTCCCGATCAGGAACACCCAGTGCTAAACAAAACTATTCTTTGCTAAACGGCCAAGAGAATGAAAAATGTCTAAATAGATGTGTTCTTCCAAAAAAATATGTTCAACAACCTTCTTTTGTTGTTCTCCTCTTCCTTTTATAGGATAAAAGTCTTGCAAAACCTTAAACCATCTCAAAGTTTTAGCTCCTTTGACATGTGTAGCCACCAACTAGAACTGCATTGTGCATATAGGAGGTACATTTCATCTGGACAATGTTGTGGATTTGGTCTTGTTGACCCAGTGAATTATCTCAATCCCTTTCACACATAAGGGAGTTTTATTAAGGCAGCCTAGTTTTAGCCTTGTTCACATGGGGCATTGATTTATTGTGTTGTTTTAGGAGTTTATTGATTCTCCTTTACAATTTTATTCATGCAACAAGAAAATTGAAACAAAATTGTATATTCCCATTAGCTTGGGCTAATTGGGAATATTACAATCAATATAATAATATATTGCACGAATAATTTTATTTCTATATTTCTCCAACTGCTAAGCCAGCTCAGGAGTCCACCTGGTGATCACATTGTTCTTTGCGCGGGTATAAAACTCAACAAGGTGAGATAAAAACTATTGTAACTCTCTCGCAAAGGAAGCAAAGAAAATTTTGTGGACCTATGTATAGATATACCTTTGCTCCAAATATTCTATAGAAAACTTGGGGTTTTTGTTTTCTTGGATTGCAAATTCGTGTACCTTCTTATCAAGCCAATATTGAAGTTCATTCTTCGTCGGATGCCACAACATAAAATATCCCTCAAACAGATCCTGATCCTAGCAAGAGAACCATTTTTTGGCTTGAGGGGTCCTGACCCTGGTTCAAAGTGTTCTGCGCAACCAAAAAACCCTCTAATTACTAGCCCTTTCAGTAGTGATATTCTTGCACAGACCAAAGTCTCACCTGAAGAAGTATGGGGAGGTGCTAGAACCAGGTTTCCACACCCTAAGGGAGCATTTGATTTGTGATTTAACCTCACTTATCAGATCTAAGGCTTATAGGCCTATGCGAGACATCACATAATCTAGATCTAAATGCAGATAAAATATTTAACATATTATTACAATTTAGTCGTATCTTGCTTATCAGAACAAATGAAATCCTTGTGCAAACACTGAGATCCTTCACGCATACTTAACTCAGACAAATTTTATTTTAAACAGAAGCAGATCTACAACTTGCAGTAATATTCATGCATAGAATTAGAATTTGCAACAGAGTTCTCCAAAACTTCATATTTATTAATAAGTCTTAAATATAGTACAATTCCTTCATTCTGCGTAAACAACAATAGAATCCTTGCACACATCTTAGGACTAGGTCTCCATGCACATAGCCAGCAGGAACCTTTCTACCCAAAACGTCGATCAAAACATCAACATACATAATGATCAACAAAGATAAGATATCCTTACTTGACTCAACCCTTACATATTTATATGAATTTGGATGCACACATACCATGGTCTCAAACCATGGTTTGAGACTCATGGTTTCCCTTTTTACCCATTACAATTATAAAGGAGATTTGACCCACCCCAAAGCCCCTTGACTTCTGCGTGCAACACGTTTCAACCAAATTTAACCAAAATTATACCAAAAACTTGACCTTCGGGGACCCCATCCCAACAAGGTCTCTAGGCATTTTGGGGTCAAGAAAACATTGGCAGTACTATATAAGTATTTCTATTGACTGAACCTTCGACAAGATGTCGGGAAGTAAATCACATCCTGCATTGCCTATACCATTTAAAAACTGACCATCAAGAAGCAAGGCCTCTATACTCTGATGCCTACCCCTAGTTGACCTTGGGAGTCCATCTCCATGGATTACATGTCAGGCCTTGCTTCTACCAAGCATGGAAACGACTATGTTTTTGTGGTTGTGGACATATTCTCAAAGATGGCCATTATGGCGGCCTGCAAGAATAATATCACAGCAGAAGTCACAACTAAACTCTTCTTTCAACGAGTGTGGGTACACTTTTTGATCCCATAGTCTATCATCTCAGACCAGGATTGCAGGTTCCTCGTTACATTTTTTTCGAACCTCTGGTTGATGTTGGATACCAAGCTCACCAAGTCCACAGCTTTCCATCCCCAAAATGATGGACATACATATGTCATCAACATGATGATCATACACATTCTACGCATGTACAACTTAAAGCATCCATGCACATGGGATGAGAGCCTCCCTTATTTATAGTGCAACTATAACCGAGCTCTCCAAATCTCAATTGGCCTTAGCCCCTTTCAGGTGGGCTTAGGATTCTATCCATTATGTCCCATTGACGTAGCCATGCCATTTGCGGCTATTTAGGCATATTAAGCTCATGTCTAGTCTGAAGCTGGCAAGGTGAAAAAATTCATTTAGCGCATTCAACACATCCTCCAAAAGGTTCATGACATATTGGACAAAGCCAATGCTAATTAAAAGCAACGAAATGATCAACATCGGGTGTCACACAACTTCTAGGTGGATGAAAAAGTGTGGCTACATTTGTAGAAGGAGCACCTCACTGGACCCCACCACAAGCTTCACACGCTATGATATGGGCAATACACCATCAAAAAGGTTGTTGGGGACAATTCCTTCAAGCTCATTATTCCACCATTCCTTCATTTTCATCCAGTGTTCAATGTGGACCTCCTTCGTCCCTACTTTCCACCTCTACTGGACACATCTCACATGGAAAAACAACTCACACCAATAGAGTTAAACCTAGAGTACATGGAATAAGCCACAACTGATCAGATCATGGAAACATATATCAAGAACACCTTCCAGTAGAGGATCCAGCTATATGGATTTTTCAAAGTAGGCCAACTCCTCCACCAGGGGAAGTGGTTCACCAGGGACCAAGTTCAACAAAAATTTCCTCACCTCATGGAGGCTCTGCATGCAATGGGGACCATTGATTCCTAAGGGGGGAGGAATGATCCAAGTGGATATTGGTGTCCACCCACCTATTCCACATATAACTTCATTTAGTTTCATCAGTTTCCTTTTTTATAGCAGCATTTAGTATTTTTAACAGTTTTTCGGGTCCTGAACTTCCAGAGCAGTTTTGACCCCCTAAATGGCATGTTTTGAGGTCTGCAGGAGGCCAATAGCCGTACATAGGCACTAGAAGAAAAAAATATAGTACCTGGAGAGATCTTTCTTATGATATATTGTATGCCCCAAATAGAGATAATATGACCAAGTTACAACCCCAAGAAGTTGGTTGCCCAACTAACCCCAACGGGGCCCACAAACTCCTGGTGTTCCATTTCCTGTGGTTAGGATTTTTGTTGTTTATGGTTTTCCTATGTTGTTAAATAATAAAAAGGCCTTTAAGCCTCATTGTAACATATTTTAGAGGCCTGTAGCCACCACATATCTTCTCAAAGATAAGCTACCAGCGCCCTAGCTAGTTTATTTCCATTCTGTCTGTAAGCATATTTCAGTTATATGATGAAGTGTTATTTATGATGCATCTTTGTGCTTATGTGTATTTATATATTTTTTTGCATTCCAGCATAAGTCTGGATCAATGGTATTAGAGCGGTCTTCTCTTTCTTGATCCTTCTTTGCATGTCCCCAATGAGGTCGGTGTATAAGGAGTTAGGTCTCGGTCTGTTTAAACCTTTGCAAGATCAGCCTCACAAACCTCAATGGTCGCCCATGGGGGAAGAAAATAAATACAAGGGAGCATGATGACCTACCAAAATATTACTCAAGGAGGCCCTTGAGAAAAAAAGGAATGTGATTATGCATAATTTCTCAAATATGGTAGATTGGAGGTTTCTATGGTGTAGTTTTTCAGGTGTAAGACTCGGAATAACCACAGTTGTCATTTTTAGTCTACGTTTCGAGTCTAAATATAGACCCATCATCAGGACATTTTTGACTTCAATGACTACCCACTCGTGGCGCATCTGCATCTAGGAACCACTTTGGAGGTGCCACTCCTTTTAAGGTACAATTAAACTTTGACATTCCCATGTTTGAGGGCCAAATAGATGCAGATGTCATATATATATGGTTGAATCTATTAGAAGGATATTTCTCGGTCCATGTCTTTTCCAACGAGGAAAATATTACTTTTTCACTCCTCAAATCCACCCCCTATGTCAAGCACTGGTGGGAAACCTACTGTGACCAAAAGGATGAGAGGAAACCCTCTCTATTCTCTGCCACAACCACTTTCTCAAATACTTCAATGACTACCCACTCGCAGCGCATCTGCATCCAGGAACCACTCTGGAGGTGCCATTCCTTTTAAGGTACAATTAAACTTTGACATTCCCATGTTTGAGGGAAAAATAGATGCAGATGTCATATATATATGGTTGAATCTATTAGAAGGATATTTCTCGGTCCATGTCTTTTCCAATGAGGAAAATATTACTTTTTCACTCCTCAAATCCACCCCCTATGTCAAGCACTGGTGGGAAACCTACTATGACCAAAAGGATGAGAGGAAACCCTCTCTGTTCTCTGCCACAACCACTTGGGATTCGTTCTGAGATTCCATCAAGGAAAAATGTTATCCCATGGGGATATATGAGGATAAGCACATATAATGGACTATGCTGTGGAAGCAAAGGGATCAAGTTGTGCATCGGCATCAAAGGGATCAAGATGTGCATGAGTTGATGAATCTATTTCATACCTTGCACACAAATTTTGGTGTCAAATATTCAGAGAAACATTTGGTTTTGAAGTACCACAATAGTCTACATAGATACATTCAGGAGGAAATGGAGTTCCTCTACATCTCCTCGCTTGGTGCAGCATACCTATATGCTGCCAAGATTGAGAAGAAATTCAAATAGAAGAAGAGAGAATTTGGATCTGTGAATTAGAAGCAAGGGAAAGGTACCCCCAAACCCAAGAACAAATGACAAATCTAAGTCGGGGCGGCCTAGGAAAACCTGCCAAAGCCGCAAGTAAAGAACAATGATGCAAAGCCAAATAAGGACACAGGAAAGTGGTGTAAGTTCCATAAGAACTCCACTCACAACACAAGTGAGTGTTTAGCCAAGCAGTCACTGGTGGCCGAGCTGAAGGCTTCTGAATCGAATGCATGCTCCAACTTTGAATCATAACTTGATAATGGGAATAACATAGGGAAGAAGATTATCGATGTGGATCCCAACGCCATCGTTGCCACCACGAAGATCTAGAAGGAGGAACTAGAAGATCCAGAGGAGGGGGAGTGCCTTTTCCATCCTATATGTGGGTAAAGGGTTCCCTGCTGCAGCTCATTATCGACAACGGGAGCCAAAAGAACCTCATTTCAACACAAGTCATGAAGCGGCTAGGCTTGCCAACCACAGCACACCCACAACCATACACCATTGGGTGGCTTCACCAAGGATAGGATCTCTATGTCAGCTAGCAGTATGGCCATCCTTATAGCATTAAGCCCTTCATAGATGAAGTATTAGGTGACATTTCTCCTCTTGATGTTTGTGATGTATTATTAGGCCAACCATATTTGTGGAAGTGACATGTTGTGTATGAGTCCAGGCCTCGTTTTTTTATTGTTACTTTCGAAAATAAGTTGTACAGGATACCATAGGTAGCGTTATTTACCTCCATATATTTCGTTACTGTAAAAAAATGCAGAAATCTCATTTATAAAACTGAGAAATTTGTTTTCATGATGATCCGCCCTCAGGGAAAGAAGAAGAATATGTCCATGACCTCTAGATAGGGCTCCTCTGCATGACAACAACAAATGTACAAAGTCGTGGAGGAGTACGGGGACATCCTCACCTCATCTGTAGGGGTGCCTATGCATTGTCAGGTCAAGCACTCCATTGATTTGACCCCAGGTGCATCGCTGCCAAATGGACCAATCCATCGGCACTCTGTTATGGAGAATGAAGAAAACAAGAGACAGATTCAGGAGCTATTGCAAAAATTTCACATCCGGCTGAGTTCTTCGCCCTGTGGGAGCTCGCTCGTGTTGGTGCAGAAGAAGGATGAGACTTGGAGACTCTATATTGACTATCGAGTGTTAAACAAGATCAATCACTACAAGGAAAAGACCCTCTAGCGGAGGTTATAAAGGAGGTTTTTAATGTTATAAAATTGGCCAAAATTGTCAAAAAAAATTTGCTACAACATCTGTTTATGGTTACAGAGGTTTTGGCGGAGCTTTTAATGAAATTTAAACACAACTAAAAATATTGGGCAGCCGCAGGTTATTATGGATGTTTTTTCATCAGTGCGCTACTAAGGTGTCAACGCACCAGTGTGTGTCATCTAGTAGGTGGCCCGGGGCAGTCAAAGGTGCATGCACTGAGCTGTCAAGGTCTAAAACCATACCAGGCGTAGTGTTGGTGATACAACGCACGGGGCCATTCTAATTGGTCTTGGGATTTGTACAGTGCCCATAGGTTGTCTCAACACACCGGTACGTACTTATAGAAACACACCAATGCACAATATCATACAAACACACTGATTTTTTTTATTCGTATTTGTATTTGTGCAGTGCCCATAGGTCGTACAAATGCACTGGTGCGTAGTCTCACATAAATGCACCAGTGTGCAGTATCGCACAAACGCACCGAGATTTATAATTCGTATTGGTATTTGTGTGGTGTCAATAGGTCGTACAAATTCACCGGTGTGTAGTCACACATAAACGCACCGGTGCGCAGTATCGCACAAACGCATTGAGATTTATAATTGGAATTTGGTATTTTTGTGGTGCCTATAGGTCATAGAAACGCACCAGTGCGTTGTATCATACAAACCCACCAGTGTACAGTAACTGACACACACCAATGTTCATTTTGTATTTTTTAGAAACATCGACCTGTGACAGTGAAATTATTGTGATTTTTAAAATTAATTATTCATCAAAAGTCGACACATCTTATAAAAATATTGATATTAATTAAATTTTTATTAATGCATTTGAATGTGATGTTTGGATTAATTTGTTATATCATATCATAATTATTGTGATTTTTTAAAATTCATTATTCATCAAAAGACGACACATATCTTATAACAATATTCATATCAATTAAATTTTTATTAGTGCATTTGAATATGATATTTGGATTAATTTGTTATATCATATCATCAAATTTCACATCTCTTCATTATAATATTTAATCATCCATAAATTTAGTTCGTGATGTTACATTTCACAGCGAAAATGGAGAACACAATAGAATAAATTAAAACATATTTTATTATATATAGAGAGAGATATATATATATGAATAAGACAGTCTTTGTCATACAAAATGGGACAATTATTGGTATCCCTTTGTCTTTAAATTGGGACATTATGTCCATTACATTAAACAAAATGTCTGATTTCATAGACTTAAAAAAATACAACGCCTTGCTTTGATATCCAAACATAGTGATCATCATTCTTCACTTGAATTGTTGTCACTGCTAGAGCTACTTCTATGACAAGTTAGTTTTAGGAATTTTTTGTTCATGGTGTTGATTGTTTTCTTCTTCTTCCCCTTCTATTTACAAACATAAAAATAAATTGTAATGAGTGTATATACATTGGGAAGAATAATCAAAATTGCAATATTAAATAATATACATCAATGTAAATCGAAAAGAAATGACGTACCATAGAAATAATAAACTCATGAACTATACACATTCTTTCAAAACCATGTAGTATACCATATTTCAAGATTTCATGTGTTGGCATAGTTCCATACTTTGTTTCCTGCAAGTTTTATACCCCATAACAAATCATATATTTAATATAAATATTTTTTTGTTCTATTAATTATAGACGGAGCTAAGTAAAACAAGATCAATAGATGCTTACAAATTCCACAATTAATTTCTAATATACCAACATATACTCACAACCCATATTTAACCCAATGTCAATCAATTCGTCTTATGGTTCTTCTTTATATTTTAGCAACTGTTTGAAGACATTCAATGATGATTTTTGTAAAACAACTTAAAAAATACAAAAATTAAATCTAGTTAAGTTGTTATAAGGAAGTAAAAATTACTCACAAACTGTAATATTCCCAATTAGTCATGAGCTAATTGGAATATTCAATTTTTTTTATTACTTTGTTTAAAGTATAAAAGAGCAAAGGAGCTCCATAATACTCCTTAATAACGAATAAATCAATGCCAAATGTGAAAAGGATAAATGTTGGCTATTAAATCAAGCACCCTTAGGTGTGAAAGGGGCTAGACATTTTGACTGGGTCAACCTTGACCAAATCTACAACGTTGTCATGGAGGAGTGGCCATCAATGAGGCACATCGCAGTTTTAGGTGGAGATGCCTTGTGTGAAAGAAGCAATTTCATTGGAAGTGGTTTAGGTTTTGCAAGCTCTTAACTTATAAAATGGAGAGTATGGAAGCATTATAAGGTTGTTGATGTTTATCATATTTCTAAATATATTGTCTCTTTAGACATATATCTTTCTCTTGTTGTTTAGCTAATATTGAATGATGTTTAGCATTGGGTGTTCCTGATCGGGGATCCTACCTCTTCCCATTGAGTAGCTCTTAGGAGAGTTTGTATTGCATTGTCCACTATTTGGATAAAGGCCAAGCTTCTTCTTTCAACTACAGCATAGATCCTGTTGAGGGTTTGGTTGTTTTTGCAAGTTGTAGCAAGTGGAAATTAGATCTTTCAGATCTAGTCCATTTCAATGCTTCTTTTCAGTGGAGGAGGGTTCTACTTCATTGGGAGGATAGTATTGGACGTATTGAGAATTGTTTCTAGATCTTGGCATGAGGCTAACCTCATATTGATCCCTACAGTGCAGTATAGATCCATATCTACGTTATTTCTATAGGTGCAGTTGCAGGGTGGTTCAGCACACTAGTTGGAGAGTGATTTTCCTAGTGTTGGGGATCTGCCCTTCACTTTGGAGATATGTTGGAGGATACCACTATTTTTTATATCAGATCAAATCCACTTTCCAAATCTAAATATTTCATTAGATTTGCAGTCTTAGATCTCAGATCTACAACTTGTGCATGGTGTTTTGGTAAAAACCCCAAGGGGATTCATTAGAGGAGCTTGTATAGTGTATGGATCTGGTATAGATATAAATTTTTATCCACTTACTTGCTCTAGATCTGATGTGTGTTAGTGATCATTAATTTTCACTATCCGTAGATGACTAATTATTGGTTCTAGATTTCTAAAAACAAAATTTCATGAACATTGTGAATTTTAGAAATCTCACTGCCTTCATTATCCTTAGAGAAATTTTTTTACTATCCTACCATTTTTCCATTTCATGATCACCTTGTAACTCCTACAGACTCTAAATGGCTTGTGCCTTTCATTTCCATCCTTTTTCCTACCCATAATCTCATTACTCTATTTATCCCTTGCCCGTGACTCTATTGTCCATCTAAGGTTTTTGAGGGCATTTTTCTTGGTTTCATGACTTCCATGGTTAGATCATCAACAAGTCTTGTATCTTGATGCTCTTACACTTCCTCCTATCCTTTATATACCTTCATAAACACTTACCATCACTCCTATCCCTCAAAATCATGATTTCTCTACAAAACCTAGCCTATTGCTACAATTTGACACTTTTTCGAGACTAGGTGTTGGCGAGGAAATAGGTCACGTGGGCAAGACCCAGGTTCAGGGATTGGGCCAACAAGGGAGTCCGATGTATTATAGCACCACGCAGGCATTTTCACCCTACTCCGAAGAGCAGAGAGTCTCACCCGAGGCGTGCCACGACCACATGAAGGAGGGGAACAGACCGGTATCAACAGATGGATCCGCAACTCAAAGCTAACGCAGAATCGTACGCATAGATAACACCATATATAGAAGATCTCTCAGAACATCATGCAGATAATAAGCAATTAAAATTTTAAAGTACTACAGGAATCATGAAACACATTCAAGACATACTATATAACAACAAACTTCAGATATATTAAGAAACATTCAGCAGAATCAAGTGTTACATCGCTCAACAGAATGAGCTTCCAGATTCAATTACAAAGGTCCCACAGGACAGAGAAAGATAATACAGAAATAACAGATCTATGGAGACATAGGAAATACATTGATGTCGAGACCAGGACAGAGCTCTCCTGTGGCATCTGCTCCTTGGCCTCGTTCTACTCTAACCTCTCTCTAACCTTTTGCTACTGGGTGACGGCCTATTTATTCACCAGCCAACGCAACTGTTAGTTTCTCCTGTGTTCTCACTCGGCTGCTTTCGGCTTCTTCCTGTTGAATAGGAATTCCACTATCTGTCCTTTGCTGTATGTTTCCTTCATCTGCACTTTTCTGTGCCAACCTCGCCACCTATCTCCTACTCCTTCGCAAACTCGATAGCTCCACTGCCTACTGTTGTTGTGCCTGCCACGTGCCGATCCGCAACCCAAAACATATCTTCATGCAAAATTAAAAACAAGCGCCCCAACAGGCCCTGACCACAGTCTCTTGACTTGTCTCGAGTCAATCGCAGATCACCATCTCCACCTCCGTGGCTCCGCTTGTTCCCGTCTCCTGTTCTGTCGGTCGTCCCTCCTCTGTTTTCTCAAAAAAGGGCTCCAACTCAGGGACCTTTGCAAGGGTCGTGACCTTGAGTTCCTGGAAGGAAGATACAACCTTATTCCACTCATGCATAATTGGTTCAGTCATGATTGTGATTCGAGTGACGGCTTCCTCTCCTCCTTCAGTCAGGAACTTGCCAAAGACAGTTTAGACCTGTGTACTGGCCTGAGCGACCAGTTGCTGCATCTTCTGAGCACTTGCCATGACAGACTGCCTGAGCTCCCGAAGGGCCTGCTGAGGTGTGTTCTGACATCTGTTGATGGTGGTGTGGGGAAATGGTCGGACGCGACAGCTGAGGTTACTTCTAATTATGAAAAATTTATTATTGTAAGGTTACTTCTAATTATGGAAATTTATTTTGCAAATCCTGGCGATCCTACGGACTGACACAAGTACTGGACGAAATGATGGGGACTGACACTTGACACATTTTCTTATCCTGCATGGATGGCATGCTGGACACGACCCTCCCCGACCACAATCGGTTGCGTTGCGGTCCCCGCAACCCAGCTGTTATTGACGACCCATGCATGGACAAGTGACACTAGCTACGCTCATCTCGGGTGTGAGAGAGTTATTCAACTACTCTATTCTATTGAATTCTCCCGGTTGCGAGAGTTATTGAAAGAAAAATAAAGAAACTTAGTCATGGTAGGGCTTCAGGCATGCACCATCGACCCATCCAGGTAAAACAGTATTGTCCAGTTGAGCCACCCGAACTGCTTCGGAATCCTTGATTTCGACAACGTAGTATGGTGCCAACCAGTGCATCTGCAGTTTCCCTAGAAATTTTGAAACCTGCTATCATATAGAAGAACCTTGCCGCCAACCTGGAACATTTTGCTCTTAATGTGTCAATCATGCCATGCCTTCTGCCTATCTTTCTGAACTTTTTGTTGAAACTCGGCAAGGAACCTTGCCTCGTCAAGTTCCTGTAATTTGTGTAGGCATTCCTGTAGTGATTCCTCCTCCGAGAACTTTAGGGATGTGGCGATCAGAAGGCTCGGTATGGTGAACTTGGCTAGAATCACAGCTTCACAGCCATACACCAGCTGGAAAGGTGTTTTATTTGTCAAGCACTTCACTACTGTTCAGTAGGCCCACATTGCAGCTGGCAGACGTTCATCCCAATCATCCCTTTTTGCATTACAGATCTTCGTCAAGCCTTTTTCAAGGATTTTGTTAAACGCTTCGACAGTGCCATTGGCCTATGGGTGGTACGGGCTTCTTTTGTGATGTTTTATCATAAAGGTGTCCAGCGGTGATTTTATTGTTTCATTAATGAAGTGTGTGCCTTGATCACTGGTTAAGCTCCTTGGGCAGCCAAATTTGTTGATGATGTTTTCAAAGATAAACCGGGTTGAATTTTCTGCCGTACAATCCCTCACCGCCACTGCTTCGGCCCATCTGGTTAGGTAGTCTGTGGCAGTGATGATGTACCGGACCTTTGAATGTCTGGCTACAGGTACTATGGGGCCTACGAAGTCGACAGCCCACTTCTCGAACGGTTGTAATACATTCACCGGGTGCAGCGGGAGTTCGTCTCTTTGAGAGGGCTTCCCTGTCCTCTGAAAAACATCACATTTCTTGACAAAATATTTACTGTCGGCATGGATAGCTAGCCACCATAGTCCAGGTTGTAGCACTTTCCTGGTTGTGGTTTTTGCCCCGATGTGTCCTCCTGCAATGCCGCTATAGGATTCCCACAGAACAGCTTCACGTTCATGGTCGAGGACACACCTCCGCAGAATCTCATCAAGCCCCAAATTATGAAACTACCTCGCAATCAGTTGGTATTCAGTAGCTCGAATGACCAGGTGCCGTTTCTAGACTGGGGTATAGTGCTGTGGACACTGCCCCGTGGTGAGGTATGTTGCGATTTCGGCCAAATAATCCAGTATGGCTTCTACCCAGAAAATATCAACATCAGGCAACTGATCATCTAGAGAGCCCTCATTTTCTCTAGTCTCCAACTGAGATAAGTGATTGGGTCCGACGTTCAGCCTCCCGAGCTTGAAAATCACTTCGAAGGTGAACTCTTGAAAGAGTAGGAGCCATCGGCATATCCGTCCTTCCAAAACTGACTTATTGACTAGGTATTTCAATGCAGAGTGATCAGTGAATAATTTGAACTTACCTCCTAGGAGGTAGTGGCGGAAATTCTAGAGCGAGTACACCATTTCTAGTGCCTCCCTCTCCGTGG